>VWZU01008467.1:252078-275905 GCA_013397095.1 Sterrhoptilus dennistouni | reverse complement strand
TTTTGCAAACGCAGATGTACTTCAAGCTATTCAACACTAGGTGTTAGTGGGTTTACATGGCAAGGTTTTGGTAGCAGAACTACAAGCCACAGGCATAGCACCTGTAAGTAGAGGCCAGAAGCTGTTCTCATGTCCGAAAGAGCTGATTCCAGCAAGATCCAAGATGGATCCCAGAAAAATTAAACAATCAGCTGTTTTGATGGCACCTCTATGATAATGTATTTTAAGAAAGACCAAAATCTGCCCTAAAACAGCAGATGGGAGGGAGGAATGAGAAAATTTGAGAGAAATAACCCTGCACATACCAGGGTCATTGAAGAAGGAAGGGGAGGAGGTGCTCCAGGTGCCAGAGCAGAGATTCCCCAGCAGCCCATGGAGAAGAGCATACTTATGCAGGTTGTTCCCCTGCACACCATGGAGGTCCACAGTGGAGCAGAGAACTTGAGGCTGAGCTCACAGGAACAAGGAAAGAGTCAGGGGAAGGTGCTTTAAGATTTACTCTTACTTCTCATTATTTTATTCTGATTTGGTTGGCAATAAACTAAATCATTTCCCCAAGCTGAATTTGGTTTTTTCTGTGATAGCAGTTGGTGAGTGATCTCCCTATCCTTATCCCAATTCATGAAATTTTCACTGTAATTTCTCTTCTCTGTCCAGTTAGTAAAGGGGAGTGAGAGAGCAGCCTGTTGCACACCTGACAATCAGCCAAGATCAACCACGATTGTGCATTTCTCTTTTGTGTAGTGCAGAATGGATATGGAGGTACATGCTTTCAAGGAAAATTCAAACTCAATTCACAAAATTAAATACATTATTGCCATAAAGAAGCCTTTTGTATTGCTATAATCTTTATTATGTGTTTTAAATGGGAAACAATTGCAAGTGAATTCCAAATATATTCTTTCAGTGTTCAAGATAAATGTTATATGCTAATACTGAATTATGGAGGTTTTAAGGGATTTTACTCAAGAATCATTTTACTGTTACCACAATAAAAATTTAATACCACAATAAAAATTTAATACCCTCCCTGGCTATGTACGTTTTATTTGCATTTGAAAATAAAATAATTCTTCTGCCACCTTATCAGAGCTTTGGAAGAAAGATCAGTTTTTCTTTTAATCAATGTATTTTTGTTTAATATTTATTACTTTAATTAAGGTCATTAATTCTAAATATTTATAACAAAGTTCAATTATATTGACTTAGTATTCAATACGACGTACGTAGTTAATGTCTGTACAATAGAATGCATTCAGAGAATTCAGGAATGTTTTTTCCCTTGTCTTCTATTGATGGTCTGAAGAATTAAATACTGGTATGTGAGGTGCTTCATTTGAAACCTCAGAAAAAAAAAATGGAATTTCTCTGCTCAGATGATTTGCATCAAAGAACTCAAAGCCAAAACTCTTAGTATGCTAATCTAAAAGGCTCCACACAAGCAAACTGAACAAGGACTCTATTCAGGCACAGGAAGATACTTTTCCATAGTGCTTGGCTCTATCTAGCCCTTTTCTAGAGAGAGCTTGGGAACAATTAAAGAGGTACCACCAATACTCACTCTATCAAATAGCACAAACAGGGCCATCCTGCTCTTGAAGGAATAAGTTCAATCACAAAGCTGTAAACCATGGCTTACTTCCTGACTTCAGAGACAGAGAAATGGCCTGAGTGGGATTTATTTATATCATAGTTTTATTCAAGATGATGCAATTTCTAGTACATTAATTACTACTGACTCTGTGTAATGCTTAGCAATTAATTTGAAACTTTATTCCTGGGAGAATCAGCCAAAGGAGTCTAGAGATCTCTTTAGCTAACAGACATGACTTGTTCAAATTGAGGCAACATGAAAAATTCTCTAGATTCCATTGAACATATTGATTATATTTTCTTGTCCTATTACAAGGCCTCATTGTATAAAGTGTTTATATGCTCCTTTTCACCTATACCAAGAAACCTGCATCAGCAGCTGAATCCCACACAAAGGTATGAAGTGTAAAGGTATATTTCAGTCTGTTGTACTGAGATTAGTGTTTAAGATTATTCATCCCGCTACAGTTTACTCAAAATAATTTCCACTTCTAATCTCCACAGATATCATGATGGAGTCTGTTATAGGCCATCTAACCAGAAAGACAAAATATTCTATAATTAGAATTCCTGTTCAGGAATTCCTATTCAGCTATTCAGGAAGATTCTGGAGTGGAGTAGATGGAAAACTATTTGTATGCTAAGTTATATGTAAAATTATTCACTTACTAACATATGTTATTTTCTATAGTATTCTGACCTGGAAAAGCAAATAAGTGCATATGGAAGGAAGAAGCATGTAGATAACCAATAAAGTCTATATGAACAGGAGGTTGACTGATAGAAAGGCATTTTGAACTTTAAAAAACAGTATAGCTAATGAATGACACCTTGTACAGAGTTCAGAAACCAGTGCAGTTCTGGAGGAAGTTGAATAAATCAAAAAATTGCTTCATTCATGTCAAATCCTCTTACTGGTGAGAAAAGAATCCATTTTGAGGCCAATGAGATATATCTGAAATACACTGCCTCCTGGTTGTTCAGAGGACAAGCAGGAAAGTGCCACATAAAGCCATAAAACTGACTGCACACTTAGGGATAAAGGGTGGCTAAAAGGATTTGCATCGTGTGTTTATACATTTAAGATTTTTCGGTCACATAGCTTTCAATGTCTGAATCCTACTGATTCTGAAAAATTCTGCATTTCACCTCCCCCTTTTTTTCATATAGACCAGGAATAAAAACCTTGTCTAATTAATTGCATAAATTACCTATTATGAGAATTGCAAAACCAGTAAAAACCTGACATCCCAAAAGACAAAGTCTTAACAAATAAATACATGGGAGCCAATACTTTAATAGGCATTACTACATCTGGAAATATAATTTATAGATGAATTTTGATTTCACAGGGATGCTAGTTGTAACTGTGGGATTGTGGGGGTTTTGCAACTAATTTGTGGCATGAGTGAATGATCTGACCAACAAAATAAATAAACTTTCCAGTTTCCCAGATATCATCTGGACTTGGCAGCAATGTGGTAATATAAAATTACATTGAGTCTGTAATTACTAATATATTTGCAAAGGTAGGAAATAAGACTTATCTCTCTAAATATTAAATGTTTGCACTGGAAGGAAAAAACTATAACAGTAATAAAATATTGCTTGAGGAAAAAGAGAAATAAAAAAGGAAACAGAAAAACTTCTTGAGAGACTTCTCAATTATTTCTTAATTTCATGGCATGAAATATGAAGAGTCATACAAAAAATCCAAGAACTTTGTGAAAGGCATACAGGTAATTCAACCAAAGAAAGTGCTAAACTGTTTTTTTGACTCTCTACCTTCATACTTCAAAGTTGTGACAAAAAGTAGTAGCTCTACATTATATGGAAATGACTTAATAAAAAGTTCTAAGACATTGACATTCTGCTACATAAAGCAATTTTATAAGTTTTATCTTAACCAGAAGGCACAATTGTTTTAAACTACTTAATTAAATTTAAACTATTAAATATAATATAAAGTGCAACTTTCTGCACTTTTGTATATGCTTCTCTTTCTTCATCAAAACTTTTTCACCAATTACTGTCTGAATATTGACAGACTTCTATCTTCTCTGTTCTGCCATGAAAACCTATAATAGTCAAAGAAGAAAGTCTTTAGCTATGTCTTTATTCAAGACATTGTGCTATCTGGAGATGAGAGAAATCATCTCAGTTTAAGAAAAGTCAAAACAGTAAGACATAATGGCTATATAAGTGACCTCAACATCCAGTATGAACTGCTTCTGGCTGTCAAGTGCTAATTCCTTCTGGCTCAAAATTTGTCCTCCTTCCAATATCTGCTCTTTCTTTCAAAGTCTTTTTGTTATTATAGGTTGTCTGGTCCTCAGGACACTGTCTGCATCATATTTATTTTCAGAGTTACTTATATGGAAATCAATGAATATAAATCATCATTCAATTCACTATTTTATTATAAATACCAACAATGTTATTTCAGCAGACTGGTTTTTTAGTTTCAAAAAATATATACATTTTTACTCTTTAAAGGTGAGGAACTGTAGGCTTTAGGTACTGAGGTCAATTTCTGTCTCCAGTTAGGAAGGTCTGATAGGATTCATGGTTGTGGTGTAAAGCCTGTGCACTGCCTATGTGACACAACACTGACTTCAAGTAAAATCAGGTTGTTCATGTTCCCTGAGTATTTAAACCCTCGCCTATCTTCTGAGAATTAACAAAAGTGTAAATTAACATCGGTAAGGGTGGAAACTTTGTTTACTAAAAAAGTTTGAAATATCCTACATAAGTATTGTGGTCTATGAGTAAACCATGACAACACAGGCTCACTGACTTGAACCACATGAAGTGAGCTTCATGTTGGGGAAAAGGATGTTACCAAAAAAAAATAAAAATGTCCAGAGCAGCATTTTTTTTTCTCTCTAATAAATGACAGTTTTTCATCTAGGTGATTGCTACTTCTGTGCAGATAAAATAACAATAATATGGTGACACAAATCATAGATTTGTTTAACTATTTACCAATCACTATCTGAAAATTAAAAGCTATGTATCAATATTAAAAGTCATATTAAGACTTACATGTAGAAAAAATAAACATGTTTGCATCTCAATAAAGTAAGAATCCATGATTACAAGAATTGAAAGAGACCTTAACATTTAAAAAAAACCAATAATAATAATAATTTTTTCAGGAATTATTTTTGAAGTATTAAAATTTGGACTACATGAATAAGATGAGATTAGAGCCAAACATTTTATTTTAGGGACAATAGTGTGAAGACAATCCATATATTGTCTGTATACCCTAGAATAATTCTGAACTCTTCCCATATCCTTTAAAATGTCTTACACTCACCTCTAAACTGAAGTGGAAGGAATAAACCAGAGATGTAGCCTCGAGATATAGAACTCTTTAAAAGATTTAAATGTTTAAACCAATGCTCAACTATTAAATTATGGGAAAACAGAAGATCTCACCGGTAAAAATAATAAATGCTGGCATTACTGTAGAAAGTGTTTTAAATTATCATGCTTCACCTTTCCCAGAGTTCTGTTACAGCTGTAGCATCATTTAAGTACGTGCCAGGTGTCAGTGAAAAAAATAGAAAATTAAACCTGGTTAGTCTGATTCATAACAGTCAGGTAAGGTAGTAACCTTTAAGCAGTGCCAGTTAAGGCTCTAATTCATCTAACACTGCATGGAAGGACATTATCAGTACTCATACAATCAGTTACAGCTGACACACAGCTTCTTTTTATAGTCTGTTTCCTATCATGTCTATTTAGCACCATACTTACAGCATGCTTGAACATCAAATATGGCTGTATGTTTTGCACAATAATAATAATAGCCTGAAAAATTTCCAAACTCTAAAGGATCCTGCCTTTGTTAGATTTTCTTTGTCATCTATGTGTGATACTTCAGTGAGAGACTTAATTCAGAAATAAATTTTTCTTGTGTGAAATTGTAAATTGAAGTGAATGAAATAATCTAGTAGCACTATCAAGAATTCAATGTCTTCCTTGATGTGAGTTAGAAAAAAAAAATGCACAAAAATCCAAGCTCTTAGTCACCATAGCCATTTTGATCAACTAAACTAATCTTCCTATTAAAACTGTTTTCTCTATTTGCTTGATCTAATGCTTATTTTAGACAAAGTTCCTGGTGTCCTTAATGCTGAAATGTTACATCCTTTCTTGTGTCAACATTGATTTAAAATGTCAGGATATAAAGAAAACTATGTGAAGAAACTGTAATTCTTACTCTGGTAATATTGGCAGAATAATGACTGGGAGATGAAGCCATACAAACATATCAATTTAAAATGTACTTAAGTACAGAGGGCCGTGCCCTCAATATTAACAAAATTATGCAACAGTTATAAGAGTGGTCACTGTTAAGGGAAGCTGACTTCTGTAAACATAATTCTCAAGAGATTTCTTCTCTTCCACTTCCTTGCTGCTGTTCCTGTTGCAGGTCCATCCAGTAGCAAGGTGGAACACGTATGCCAGAGATCTAGTTACACTCGCTCACAATATGCACACAGCACCTGTTACAGATTAATGTGCACAATACCTCCGGTCCCTTCCTTCCAGCTGAGCGGGATGCCAGCTCATGAGTGGACTTAAACATATTCTCCTTTGATATGCAGTCATTCCCAAGGTTTTGGAACACTCAAAATCTTGTGCCAGAAACCACAGTAATCCAAGCCTAGACCCTGTTTATGCAGGCTCCAAATTCAACCTCAAGTGTTTTCAGACTGACTTCCTCCTACTTTACTAGCTGGTATAGGTTAACTAGCAAATCAAACACACAGAATGGAGAGCAATATCATACCCCAAGTAGGAATATAACTTAATAATAAAACATGATAGACTGCATTGATCAGGAGCAGTACTTGGCCATACAAGCATAATCATGAGCAGAATATTTACATATGTATGGCCCCTTTTATCCTCTCTCAATTTTCACACACTCACTCCCCACACCTCCCACTTTGATCCTTCCTTTTGACTTTTTATCTGAACATCTGTACAAATGTTTTGCACATTTGCACCAATAAATAAATTTCCTATATTGAATTTTATGTAACCACACAAGTACTCACAGACTTTAACAATTCTGAGACCTGTGATCACTATTTTCCCCTGTCTTTCTTACCAGCTACAAAATTCTGGCTGAACACTTATAAGGCTACAGTTGAGAGGTTGCCTCAATGGCACTTCAGTCAGTAAGCTGAAAGCCCTGATCTTTGAAAATATATGTGTATTAAAAAATAATTTCTCACTGGGTTTCACTTTTCAGGAATTCATTTGAAAAACTCGGTCAGATGATTCATTACCTACTTACTTCTGAATGCAGGTGAATTGGTTTTCCAAGATAGCAGACAGATTAAGTCCACTTAAGCTGTTTTAGAAGCTTTGAGTCCCTCTTCAGTGTTAGCCTTTCATTCATATCTATTTGAATTTCACACAAACCCAGGAATTCTCACAGTAATACTCAACTATAAACAGAAAGTAGTTTTCTCTGTAGCACTTCAAAAACACAAAGCAACTGCTTTGGAAGACTTAGTCAGGATTTTCCTTAATAACACTGCTTTACAAAGAATTTGAAGGGTGAGATTCACTTTGAAAATGTAGATGCCTATATCTAGGTATCTAAAAGTACATGTCTACAAATATAACTAGAATTAAATATGTTCTGTCCATTTAGTATGCAGAATCTGTGGAATTCTTTAGCTCCCCTTAGACACCAGCAGTTTGCTCAATAAAAAGCCTTGTACACCTCATTGACTACATTCATGTGGTATTAACCTAACTTGCCGAAAGAGAGACATTTAAGTCTCTAAGGCTTCCCTCCTGGTTTCCAGGTATGGAGACAGAAAGGAAAGAATCCCTGCTATGTCCTAAGACTTGTCAAATATCCCTGTACAGCAAACTTGGGCATCCTGTGTCAGTTCCATGACCACTGGGTGCCTAAATGTGGCAACTGCATTAACTTCCTCAGGGACTAAATTAAGCAGCCTGAATCACATCCTAGAGTGTAGAATTATTGCTCATCATTTATTGAGAATGAAGTACAAGATAATACCATTTAGAATTTCATTCATGTTGCCCAAAGCACTGGCATCACAGAAATCATTGCTAAGATTCAGGATAAATTATTTAAATACAGGCTGGGGAAGAAGCCCAGAAACAATTATATTTTAAAAAGTAATATAAACTAAAAGAGAAACAAGCAATAAAAATGGAAGAATGTGAAATTAGCTGTCTATTGAAATAAACAATCGAAAATTGGCCTATATTTCCCAAATGTGCTCATTTTGTGTTTATATAGTCACTTTTTTTGTATGAGAGAGAAAAATTTAGAAAATTGTTATTAAAAAATAATAATTTTTATTTTAAACTTTTTTTTTTATTTTAGAAGTATCTGCCTATATGCAAAGATGGACAACGTTAAAAAAGTAAAGGCTAGACTTTAATTAAATAAAATAATTTATCCCTCAAGAATTTTTTCTAAAATAAATTGAAGTTTTTATACACTTGAATAAAAAAGTTGAAATAGATGACCAAATATTGTATCCTTTTAACTGACAGTGTTTTCTGACTGCCTTCCTAGCTACTATTAGCTACTGTATCTGAGGTCAGCACTTCATGATCTGCTTATGAGTCAGTATTCTAGGAATAAAAGCAATCACTTAAAGAGAAAAATCTATCACACAAGAACAAAACAAAACAAAACAAGAAACAAATATTACGGTAATAATAATGCAACTTTTTTCTGGAGTTTGAAAATATATTCACCAAAAATCACCTCTATTTTTTCCTCATTGCTGTCCTACACATCTTTTTCATGATGATCATAATAACTGCTTTTAACTTCATCTGTCCTTCACAGACTGCACTGTAGCTATCTATATCTAGGCTTTAATTTAGATGGCACTTACATTCAATGGCAAAGAAATGGTTCTTGTCAGGAATGATTCACCAAACTTATTTTAGTTGTTTATGCAAATATGAAATCAAAGTCATTCTAGAAGTTCCTGTTTCTGCCCTTCAGCCACATAAGGGAGTTCATACAGTGAACTGATATGGTGGCATCTGGTTTTTTTTAGGCTTCTGAAATAAGACAGAATGAAGTACTTTATCAGGAAGAATTTGGCTTCATAGTGCTGTAAGGTAGGAGTGGACTACTCTTCTACAGTGGGGAAAAAGAGTCTTTTGTTTTCTATCAGGGTTTGGCTATGGATGAATATGTTGCACTCCATTCCACAAGGCAGATCTGCATCTAAGGCTTTAACACAGGGCTAGCAAGAGAAAAGAGCCTGGACTGGAAAAAGGAATGATATTTTAAAAAATAAGAATATAGTTGAGTTGTAAACTGAAAGAAGGGAGTCAATGTTAAACTGATAAGATTTGATCCATTCTGCTTATGAAATTATTTGCACATGACTAAAATGGGGTTGCTGAAATATTATTCAGAGATGGTTAATGGCTGTAAGTGAAAATGAGGTGATAGGTCTTTTAAAAAATATTAAGAACATTATTATTCTTGCATAAATCGGATATATATCAAACTTCTTTTTCCTGTCTTCTATAACACCTGTTTATCTCCTTATGTCATTTGATGCAAATTATGATTCTTCTGCATCTACATAAATGCCCTTTTTCCATGTAGGTTTTTTTTCAGTTAATGAATTCTTTGAGTTGCTTTCCACCTTTTCATAAATACAGCTGCATAAACACATGCACAGAGGTGCATATGCACACAAAAAAACCCAACCCATATGTACTCTATGTTATTTAAAAATAGTGACTCCCATATGGTTCTGACGAAGCATTTTGTATTTCCTAGATGTTCTCAACTCTACTGTTTGAAATTAATTAATGTTCTTCCATGTGATATGAATTTACTAATAGAAAATTAAAATTCAGCAACTAAGCAAACGTCAATTAGCTTCAATGTTCATATTCACTTAGTTACTCAAGTGAATTTTATATATTTTTTCTATGAAATGGAATTTAGTTACATGATATCAAATTTTCAGGCATCATAATACTAATAAAATCATACCTTTAAACAATAAGAAGTTTCAAAAAAGCAACAACATTGGCAGAAACCAAAACCATTAAAAAAAAAAAAGAAAAGAAAAAAAATATTTAAACTAAAAAGACCCACCTTAAAGAATTGAGAGGAAGAAATTACCCTCAAGAAATTTTCTGTCCTCCGGGTTATTCATTACAATGGACTGAAGGTGTATGTGCTCAGGCTTCTTTGTATTCTTCTGGAAAATATAAAGGTAATTCAGCTAAAGTGTTAAGTCAAATGCTTGAAAAAGGCTTTCTGGAAAGGTAGTCAATGCCCCAAGCCTGGCAGTGTTTAAGAGGCATTTGGACAATGCCCTTAAAACCATGCTTTCAGTCAGCCTTGAGGTGGTCAGGCAGTTGGATGATCATGGCAGATCCCTCTCCTCTGAATTGGTCTATTCTATCTTATTCTAAAAAAAATATTTTGTGTTTCATTATTCAGAATATAGAAAGATTATCACTACTGACACTATAAATTCCATGTGTTTTAATTAGAAAATTTTTGCTTGCCTCTGAAAAACAACACAAAATACCCGAAAGAAAAAAAAAACAAAACTGAGCAGTCTTACACATTGTTTTTACTGAAGAACTTGAAAGAAAACTGAGATCCAAATAGATGCAAATTTTCAAACCAGGCCTGTCTTTATTTTCTATCAGACATCTTATTAACTTTGACAATGTAACACTCTGCTGCATACTAAAAAACCTGGTATATTTGACTATCACAGATGTCTCTGTAGGTGTCTGTGAAGAGAACCCATCAAATTATCTTTGAGTATTGAACAACATTTAAATTAACTAACACTTTTTAATTTTTTAAAAATATTTTGTTTATTAATATCAACATTGGATGATTATAAACTGTTGTTTTAGCATGAAGAATCATTCTTCACACGATCTACCTGAGGAAATAAATGTCATCACCTATTTTTCTGATAATGGGTATATTTGGGCTGCAAAACCATAGTCAGAAGGGCCCTGAACTCAACACACCCTAACTCACTTATGAATATTTAAATTCAGAGGAACTCCTGGCTGTAACACATCCTCTGTTGCTGCAGGAATTGAAAGTAAAATATTCTCAGGTGACCAAAATGTACATCAATCAAAACTTATAGCTCAAGGCAAGTACTTTGAATATGCCACATAACAAAACAGAATTCTTATTTTTTCAGTAACTAATAAATATGCATACATATTCAAATTATACCAGAACTGAAGAAAATCATCCCCTCCTAATCATTCAGTAGTGGTTATGACATAGAGCAAAATTCAAAAACTTTTTTATTTTTTATCCTGCTGGGAACTCTCATCAGTGTGGTCTCTCTGTGGGCTGCAGTTTCCTTCAGGACAGACCCACCTGCTCCAGCATGGGTTGTAGGGTGGATATCAGCTCCACCATGGTTGTCCATGGGCTGCAGAGGGACTAAGAGCTTCAGTGTGATCTTCTCCAAGGGATGAAGAGGAGGGAACCTCTGCTCTGACACCTGGAGCATACCTGCTTTCCCTCCTTCTTTTCTCACCTTGATGTCTGCTGGGATGTTTCTCTCACATCTTTCTTACTCCTTTCCCTCACACTAAAATTTTTATTTTACTCTTTTTAAAATGTGGTTTCACAAAAGTGCCACCAGCACTGCTGATGGCCTCAGCTTTTGCAAGCGGTAGGTTTATTTTGGAGATTGCTTAAATTGGTTCTGTCAGACATGGGGGCAGCTCCTGGTGTCTTCTCACAGAAGCCACTTCTGGAGCCATTGCCCACTACAAAACCGTATCATAAGAACCCAATACAATATTATTTATTGTTATATTTATATTCAACATTTTGGCAAAATATATACCTGCATTTATAAATATTCCATTATGTGATTCCAAACAATTTCTATATAAAAATTTAATTTCTTATTACCTCTCTGTGAGTGCTGTAGAGTGTGTAGATTGTAGATTGTTGTAGTGTGTTGATCCTGGATAGATGTCAGACATCTGCCAAAGCAGCTCTATCACTCCCCTCCACAAGTGGAACAAGGGAGAGAAAATATAGTGGAAGATTCATGGGTTGAGGTAGGGACAGGGAGTAATCACTCATTGATTACCATCATAGGCAACAGACTTGGTTTGGGGATATTAATTGAATTTATTACTTAACAAAATCAGAGTAGGATAATGAGAACTTAAATAAATCTTAAGAACATTTTCTCACCATCCCTCTCTCCTTCTCTAGGCACTATCTTCTTCCCTGCCGCAGCTCAGGGAGACGGGGAATGGGAGTTACAGTGACTTCATCACACGTTGTTCTTGCTGCTGCTCAGGGGGAAGAGTCCTTCCCCTGCTGCACTGTGGGGTCCTTTCCATGAGAGACATTCTTCACAAACTGCTCCAACATGAGTCCCTCCCACAGGCAACAGTTATCCATTACCTGCTCCAATGTGGGTCACTCTTCCACAGGGTGCAGTCCTTCAATCACAAGCCTGCTCCAGTGTGGGTCCCCCACAGGGTCACAAGTCTGTCAGGAAACCTGCTCCAGTGTGGGCTTCTCTCTCCACAGGTCTGCAGGTCCCTGCCAGGACCCTTCTCCAGCACAGGCCTCCCACGGGGTCACAGCCTCCTCTCAGTCACCCACCTGCTCTGGTGTGGGTGTCCCCCACGGGTGGAGGGTGTATCTCTGTGTCCCCATGGACCTCCATGGGCTGCAGGGGCACAGCTGCCTCACTGTGGGCTGCACCGGGGGAATCTCAGCTCTGGCACCTGGAGCACCTCCTGCTCTTCCTTCTGCACTGACCTGAGTGTCTGCAGGGCTGTTCCTCTCATTTTTTCACTGCACTCTTCTCTGGTGGCAATTACAATAGCACAATAATACCTTTTTTCCTTCTTAACTGTGTTATCATAGGGGTGTTACCACCATTCTTGATTGGCCCAGCCTCGGCCAGCAGTGGGTCCATCCGGGAGCTGGCTGGCATTGGCTCTGCCAGACTTGGAGGAAGCTTCTGGCATCTTGTTTCAGATGCCACCCCTGTGGCCTCCCCAATACCAAAATCTGACCACATAAACTGAACACAAATAATAATATTTCAAAACTAATCTACTTACAGTCTTTCCCAGAGGCCTTATACAATTGGGTTACCAAATGTGTGAGAGATCAGGTTCCTGCAGAAGTGGATAAAATGGCTTCCTGAACATTTGAATGATTGTGAAATACTATCCCTTCAATATCTGTGAGAAACTGGCACTATTATAAAATTATTTTCCTTGCTTCAGGTTAGAAGGACATGTAATGCATGTGATCTGTGTGAGACAAATATTTCTGTAATATATTAAAATAAAAAAAACAAAAAAACCCACCAAAAAAACCCAAAACCCAAAAACCAAAAACCAAAAAAAACCAAAAAAACAAACAAAACAAACAAACAAAAAAAAAAAACACCAAAAAACAAACAAACAATCAAACAAAACAAAACAAAAAAAAAACCCCAACCAATTTCTATTATTTGCCCCAGGATTCTACAATAGAGGGAAATCAGCCAGAAAGTGTTACAAGTGTAAAACACTGGATGCTGGAAATAAAAATTAGGAAGTAAGATATACAAATTGCTCGTACATGCGTACAGGTAATAGGAAAAGTGACTAAGGTAGAAACTATGCAATTAAACATTGGATTTCTTTTCTACAAGTAATAAAACTGAGTAATATGAGTGGTTAAATCATCTATAATGTTATAACTTATGGGATTCCTTGGTAGTAAGCTAAAGATCTTAGGTTAGGTGAATTAGGTGTATTATGTGCTATAAAATCTTGGATTACTTTAATTTTGGTTGTTCAGCTGTTAAAAATTCACTTGAATTCTGAAATTATCTTGACAATTACAGAGTAAGAGCTGGGAATATTGGATTCAGTTTTAGAAAAATCCTCATATTTAAGGGAATGCATTCACGTTAGAGCATTTAAAACACATTTTTCTCCATATTAAGAATGGAAAAGAGAAAAAAGCTTGCTATTATTTCCAGCATTGTTGAAACTGTAGACAGCAGCAAAAAGAAATTAAGCTGCATGGACAATTTCAGTGCATGCCTCATTGACTCTTTTGCCAGAAAAACTAATACTTTTACAAACAAAATACTGGTGTAAGAATCTAATATGAAAATTGTTTTTCAGAGTCCTAATTTTAAGAGCTGTTGCAGTTTTGAAACAAAAGTGAAACTCATTCAGACAACAGAGTTTCATAAATCTTTCTCCATTATATTTTTTCCACATTTTAGTCTCAGAACCCTAACAAAGTTAGCTTTTGTTGTGTTGGTTCTTATAAATCACCATTTAACACACATTGCTCTTTTGTTGCAAAGGCATTTCCACACTGCTATTATGATCTCCTCTCCCAGGGCTCAACTTAGTTCTTCATAATTGCAAAAGTCATGACCTTATTAAAACATATGAAGTATACACAAATCTTTCCAAATATGTTTTTGAAAGTTTTCCGTTTTAAGCTAGGTCCACTGCCTTGTCAGCACAGTTGAGACATTCATTTAAGTTAAATTTAAATGATTTTAAGGCATTTATCATCTGAAGTTTCACTACACATATATCTAAATATTAAACAAGATGTCCTGTGACAGCTTCTGTTGATTCTTTAATATGGCTAAGGAAATAGCATGAGTAAAGGAAAAGTGGCAAATTAATTTATGAGAATTTAAATAATGATTATAATACAATGGCAACTAAGAGATGTTCTTTAAACCAGAAAAGGCTTTGATAATACATGAAATGTAAAGTATGGACTGCACTATGTAAGGAGAACCTAATTCTTCAATTAGAGAGGAGATAGCCACCTGGAGCTTTTCAGGGTGCTGTGCTGGGACTGACTCGATGTATATTCCAGTTTCTGATCTCTGTATAGGAAGTAGGAAGGTATGAAGGAAATTTTCTAAGTTACAGAGTTAAGACACAATCTTGACATGAAGAAATAATCAAATCCATAAAGAACTGGATAAAGTACAAGAAAAAGGTGTTTGAAACCTAAGGGATCTTAAATAACCTTGCACTTGTAGAAATGAGTGAAAAGAATCCAAATCAAGGATTCTTGAACTATAAATAATTGTAAAGAAAAACATGTTAAATTATCACTACATGAACAGAAACTATCAAAACACAGAGCTGAAAATAGACAATGACATTTAGAACATGATGAATTAGACATATACTCTCTCACATCTATAAAATACTGCAGATGCTTCATCTGGAATATTTTATCCCAGGGTTAGTGGGTGTTAACTTCAAACAAAAGAATAAGAAAAAACTCCTGGCCAATCAAGAAAATATAAAACCTGCCACACTTCTTTTTTTTTTTTTTTTTTTTAATCTCAGCATAATAAAGATGGAATGAACTGGGTTGTTTGTTTAGGTTTTGGGTGTGTGGGTATTTCACACTTTTTTTTTCCTTACCCTAGAAAAGCTGAAAATATTAAATATTAAAAGAATATTAAAAGAAATTCCATTAAAAATTCCATTAAGAACTCTGATCTTAAGACAATCTTGATTTGATTATGAAAGTTAGTGCAGCTCTGACACACTTTCTTGTGAATGCAGTTTATGGATTTAACAGGTTAGATAGCTCTTTTCATATATTTTTTCCTCATTAGCACAACAGACCTCAAGACGACCCATTTTTTCCCCTCTTTTTTTTACATCCAGTTTATATGCAAGCATCTAATTAAGGCTGGTCTAAACTGTCCTATTTTCTTCTGAGTGTTTATAGTCTAGTAATAGTCAAGGTTGTTCTCAAATATTTCATTCTGCCTACTTAATTGTTTGAGACAGTCTTTCCTCATTATCTTCATGGCCTTAAGATCCAAAAGCAGTGACTGGAAAGTGTTCAAAAAACTGTTTGTTGCATTTATCCTGCAAAGACAGCGCAACCACAAGTTAGAGCTGAAAGGCAAAATCTTCTTCAGCAAAAAGACAAATTAGGGTGAAAACAAGTATCAGCAGTGAAGGAAACTCCAGTTAAACTTATAAAAGTTTATACAAATCCCTGAGGGCGTTTTAGTTCCCAAGAAAATGTAGGAATCTTATGTTCACTTGTTTGCTCTTTGTTATTTTTGCATATCCCTAGATCACTGGTTATTTTCTACACGTGTCAAGCTGTTTAACAAGTTTACATATCTCACCTTTTTTTAATTTATGTTAAAAACTGCTTTTTATTTGGACTCAGACCTTTATTAAATGAAGATGATAGATGTGCACATGAGGAAAAAAAGTGGCATTTGGTTTTTGAGTTTGTTTGGTTTTGTTTGTTATGTGCTTTTTAGTTTTGTTTCATTTTAGTTGCAAGTGGTATGGATTAAAATATCCAGGATTTGAAAATAAACTTTTCTTTGTATAATCGATCATTCTTAATTATGTTTGTTAATATCAATATACTCAATTACTATTTTAATAAATCACTTGGTAACATATGAAATATTACAATGACACTCTCCTAAAATTTGTTAGGACCCCCTGAACAAAAAGTTTTCTTTACATGATACTGTATAAGCGAATTAAAAAAAAAAAAAGGTACAAGCTACACTTTTTGTTTTCTCTAGGTCATTGAATGAGCATGTCTTCTGGCATCTGTACTAAATTAAACCCAGGTCCCATTTGACTGATATCAGCATTATATCCACTAGACTATATGCCTTAGAACAATTAAGCCTAGATATTACTGACTCAAAATTCATACAACATCAAGTCATTCCCACAATATTCAAATCAAAATGTGATGAATAACTAGTTCTCTCTAAAAAAAAAACCTGGCCCACTTGAAATTACATCTTTTTCTGGTAGATAAAATAGATAAAACTAATCTTGGCTAGTATGATGAGATTCCTGAGGCTGTTCTATGCTGGACCAGAAGCTGAACTCTGGTGATTCTGAAGTGGGTCCCTTCCAATTCAGATTTATCATTTTACCATTTACCAATTTACCATTCTATGAAACTCGACTTTGGTTCTCAGAATGGTTTCAGGACACCTTATAATTTTGAACAACATTAGACACCCTCATGCCATACCTATGTCATATACCACATATTCTTGACCTCATCCTATGAAATTATACTGTATTGCAAAATTCTTGTAGCTCTTTTTCAGACATAGAGTCAGTTTCTGAATAGATTATCCCCAAGCGATGGGATCATGAGACTTGTATGTTTGCCTGTGAACAAGCAAGTAGCACTGGAGATTCAGCCTGGATGATGAAGTGTTAGCTGTTAGCTGTATACAAGGAACTTCCTTTCCTTGTATATGGTTCTATTTCTATGTCAAACAACCTCCCAGAGCAATGCACATCATCTCCAAGTCATTGCAAAGGCCAAGTACTTTCTGCATCTAAATATCTCCTTAATCTTCTGGACTAAGATCACTGATTCCCATGTGTGTAAGACTGTCCAGGCAAGATACTGATACAGTATCTTCACCACCATAACTTAGGTTATATCCCATATCTCATTTAAAAAGAAAAAAAAAAAAAGTAGAGGTAGATAAGAATGAAAGATAAGACAGATAAGACAGAAAATACTGTAATTCAGAATAAATCTTATGGATGGCTCTTTTCTTCCACATAGCCCCAAAGAAATGTCTAGACTTTTATTGACACTATGGATTTGTGGTAGGGCTTTGCAATTTTTCAGTGGATGATGGAGGAAAACGGAAATTTCCAGAAAAAAAAGTAAGCATGGGAGTAATCAATCTTCCCTAATTTTGTCTTTTGTTTATTGTAATTATTATACTTTCTATCTATAATCAAAAGAAAGAAACACGTAGTTGCATGGAATACTCAGTTCAATCTAAAAACCCTGTTTGAGACAGAAATAATGAATTAACTGAAAGAGGCAATGTACGTTTATTTAATGTGGAGAGAGTTTTGATGACTGTTATAATATATGACTGATTTCTGAAACAAAATATCTGAAACTATGTAAAATGAATCCCATGAAGAGTTAGTTTTCATCTCTCTCCCTCAGTAATTAAGCAATTACTTATTTGACCTCTTTGCATTAGGAGTATAACTTGTTTGCATGCTTAAGACAAGAGCATCACTTCTATCTAATCTGCCTCCCTTTTTATATTAGTTGGTGACCAAAACCAAACTTCAGGCAAAAAAAAAGCACAAAACATTTTATAGCACAAGCTATACACAGACTAAGAATGTGGCTTTCCATTTAATCATTGAAAATTTTTCACATTTTATTGTTCAGAAATTTTTCCTTCATAGACAATTTATTTATTTAAACACTGCCCTTAATTCAGACTTTTTGGTTCTTGTCGCATGGGGAAAAATGTGTAAATAAGGATTCCAAGGAAATATTGCGCAAGTAAACACAACATTGTTTATGTATTTTTATAGAAATGTGTAGCAATCCAAAAGGAAAAATAGACTGTGACCAGAGACATCAGAATGAGTAAGAGTAAAAATCATACATACATATAAGATGTCACTCAATGCAGTACATTTCTTTTGTATAGTTAGAGAAAAACGCAATTATTTTTAAAATTTCTTGCAAAGAAGACTAATGCAATGATTTTAAAAGTTCCCTGCATCCTAGCTATAGTTAAAAATAAGTTTAAATTCAAATTACAAATGTAGTACACTCATTCAACATTCATGAATTACATAAAAAGGTAAATATAGACTCTCATACTATTTTAATGGATTGTATTTTAACATAGGCATGAATTCTCTACTCTTCTGTATTCTGTGTGGTAATTAATTATCCTGCTGTTAAAACAAAAATGTTTCCAAATGAATTTTCACTTTTCCCAACATCCATGGCAATACATTACACTTGAACTTCTTTTTATAATTTGTTGCATAACTATTTATCTTAGTAGAACTGAAAAAAACTCCATATTAGCATTTCAATTTTTTTTTCTGTTTTACATAATGAAAATATGTTTATTACATACAAGGAGAGATAGAAAGTGGCCATATACTTCAGACCTTTTAGAGTTGGTGCTGACATTTTGTACAGGCACCAACGGCTTATCCAGTATGGTAATGTAACATGTATTTACAACCAACAAACCAACCAACTAACCAACCAACCAACCAAAAAAATAAACAATAACTGTTCTCAGAAAAAAAAAAAATCTAAAATATACTAGAATGTTCTTCTTTATAATATAAAATGTGCACAAAATCACTGAGTCTAAACTTGAGAAATACTTTATTTCCTTTTTAACAAAAAATATGTAAAACTGAAGTTTGCAAGTGTAATTAATCTTGCAAAAGCCACAATATCCCAAATTATAACATGCAAAAACCTTCTTTGNAACTGAAGTTTGCAAGTGTAATTATAATGTGCAAAAACCTTCTTTATACACTTATGGCTACAGATTTAGAGTTCAAAATTATTTTTCCATCGTGAATGCCTGTAAAACATTATTAGCTTATCATACAATGGCATTTTTTTTCTGATGCATGAGCACAGCCCTTGAAATAGTTAGTTTATGATTCATTTATCCTGAAATATGCCCCTTTTTTACCTTAATGGGTTATGACAAGTAAAGGACGTTTTTACCTCTATCTCTTTCCATGAATTTTCTCATGCTTCTTGTAGTTACCATGAGAAATTTCAAGAGATGATTAGTATTAAGACATAACAATTTTTGTATGCTAAGAAATGATTTTATAAAAAATAACTTTAATAGCAGAGTAAGATTGAAGAGACTGATCTTGGAGACATTTATTTCTGTAAAGCCTAAATTGTAATTAAAGCTACCACTTGCCGTAAGCTTTTTAGTATCTACCTTAATAACATTTATCTAGTAGTATTAGTATTAGTGTTGATATTTAATAACGATGTCTCAGAGTTAAACAGTATGTTTAGAAGGAGCCTCTTCAGGATAGGATTTACTGATTCATTATCCTTGATGATCTCAATCAAACCAATAGCACAAACAAAGAATGATAGAAAAAGCAATCTGGAAGCAAAAACAAATCACAGAGGATTTTCTATAAATCAATATCCACTTATGCTCGCTATGAAAAAGGATAAATGATACAGATTGCATTAAAGCTTCTTTTTATTATGCAGGTCGCTATTTTTTAAAATTAACTTTACCTGCCCATATATCTTACGTTTCTCAAACATAAATATGTATAAGAAAAATGTGGCACTAAACTGAAATGTATCATATCAACGCTACTGCAATACATCAATGTTCAAAGAAAATACTATGAGATATCAGTTTTAGGCATCAGTCTTTTATCTTTTGATCACAGTAGGAAATTTCAAAATAACTGATATTAGAGATTTGCCATTCATTATACTGTATGTCCATTACACTGTTTATAAAGTCAAAGGAATATAGTGCAGAATAAAGAAGGGAGACAGAAATGAATATTTGCATCTGCAAACTTGAGACTGTTTATGGAGGAGTGAAATTTTTGCGTTTGGCAAAGACTAAGCTGAACCATATTAATCAATATTTATAAGGATGTCTTCAGTAATACAATAGTGTTAAAATATTTCTAAGAGTTGCTATTCTTAGAATATTTTAGTCTAATTAAACCAGCTACTTAAATATTTTTCTTCCTTCTGTATGTTTCAGACATGTTTGCTTATGTGCTGTCATGTGGAATGATTTCAATGTTCTTAAAATCTCTGTGTGATTCAGTAATGAATTACTGTATAACCTCTGTGCTTGCCCTTTGTATAGGAGCAAAATTTACCTCATATATTTAAAGAAGTATTAAAAGCTGATGGCACAATGGAAATTAATTTCACATCAGGACTTTCAGTGAAGACAATATCAGGTGAAGAAGGGATTTTACTTTGTGAAAATGACCTTTGACACTGCAATATGATCTGCACTGGTTTATTATAAGAAATGAAGCTGCCTCAGGCAACAATGCAATCAATTACTGCTTTCTTATTCTGGACTGAGCTGTGTTCTTCAATTTATTCTTTGTTTCTTGTTGTTGCGTTTGAAGAAGGAATTATATTTTTCAGGCTGATGTAGGATATGTTTTGCTTCTTTCAAAGATGTATAATTTATCAATTCAGAAGACTTCACCTATAAACTATGCATATGCGTACTCACACATTGTATATTTGCATGTGTGAAGACATCTTTTTCAATATATCATTATAAAATAGGAATAATACATACAAACAAACCTCCATAGCTTTTTAATTTAATATTAAAGCCAGATGTTTCTTTAAAATTAACTTTTTTGTAGAGGAAATGGTGTTTTTTCCTTTGAAGGACATTATTTTTTTGCCTTTCTACATAGACAAAACTCACTGTAAGTCTAACATGGAGATAATTTCATTACTTTTTTTTCCCCACTCTTTTTCATTAATATTTTTATACTAAGTTCAGAAGTAGTAACTTATGTAAAAAGTAGATTTCTGTAAATATATTTGTATACAACTTAGTGCTCGTGCAGAAATTAAGCTTAAAATTTCTTCTCTGAGAATACAAAACTATTGATAATTATGTGGTTTTTATGTCCAAGACAGCCTCCAAGCATCATATCACTGCAAAAACCTCCTCAATTCTTTCCTCTTTTTATTGTACTTTCAGTAAGTTCAAGTCCTGGACAAGGACTTGTGAGACTTCTCCCAGTGGCTTATAGAATATTTCATTTGCCTCTTCCTCTTGCATGAGTGGCCTATAATTGACTCCTATCATGATATTTGCCTTGTTGGCCTTTCCTCTGACTCTTAGCCAGAGGCACTCAACACTTCCTATCAGTGTCATTGAACTCCAGACACTCAAGTAGTTGTATTGCAGTTATATCATCAATTATATGTAATCATAGCCTAGGGTGCATGTATCTCACTAATTTCATTAAGCTAATAGAGAAATTAAAAAATTGTTCTTGTTGTCAATGCAAAAATGGACACATGTAAACCTCCACCTATTAGTTTCAGCATCGGGTGTGCTGAAAACTAGACTAAAGTAAATTCTGTCAGTGAACATAGATGAAAAGAGGAAATGCAGATCTAGTTCAAAGCAAGGCTCAGATTATGCTCTTTTTTCTCATGCTCTGAAACTTGCAGGGCATTGCAAGACAGCTCTGGTTTTGACAAAGTTTATCTAATGTCTACTTCTTGAAGATGAGCTTTTCTAAAGATCTAAAGCAAAGCAAATATTCATAGCTGCTCCAGGCATGTTTTTCTGTGTGTATGTCAAATACCGTAAACAAGAAATAGAATGCATTTCCAGATGTTTATGAAGAGTGATGACATCGACCAACTCCTAACCACTCTTTCTTAAAAGCAGCTTGTGAACATCAAATCGAATTGCCAAAATCATTCAGCAGTAAAATGTTTTTATTAGTGCTTATAAAATCCAAATTGCTTCATTTCATCAGAGAAGAAAAAAAAAGCAAAATAACATTCTAAGTGGAATGAAGCATATTTGTGGACAATATATAAAACTGAAGATCAGGAAGTGCCATGCACACAAGTTTGAATCCATAATTTTATCTCATGGTAACAGATATAAAGGAATAAAATATTACCAATTTTATTTTTTTAAATTAAAATGAAGTATTTTTGCTAGCTGACCAAGAAGTTTCAATTTCATATTTAAAAGACAAAAAATAAAGACTTGAAAAGATAGCTATTTTTAAAAATATTATAATAATGTATTTACTCTTAGCATATTTAGATTAATATTGACAAAAACTATTCTTTGTAGCAGAAAAATAAAAACCCACAACTTTAAAAATTTTGATAAGAGTGTTTAAAATGCTTTGTAATCTTTGTAATACTGGGATTTGTTTTCAGATAATTCTGTTCCTCTTTCTGGGGCTTGTGGTTTTTTTGTTTTTGTTTTTGGTTTTGGTTTTTTTGTTTTGTTTTGTTTTGTTTTGTTTTGTTTTGTTTGTTTGTTTGTTTGTTTGTTTGTTTTGTTTTTTTGGTTTTTTTTAATAAATCTAAAGGGATTAAATCAAGATTCAGATTTAAATGTTATGAATCATACAAATTTATCTCTCTATAAGACAAATAATTTCTACTACGTTTAACATTCTGTTATGCTTTATTTAAGTGGTATTTCTTAGTAATATGTAGAACAGTGTTTCATAAGACTACAGAATTATGAGGCATTTAGCTTCCTTTAAAAAAATACACCCAAAATTATTTGCATACAATATTGAAAAAGTCAATATAATTGAAAACTAAGGAATACCTTAAATAAAAATCAGATTCTGATTGATAGCATCATTGTTCGGCTTGAGTGGTTGAAATACCCAAAATTATCATCTCCTCATGATGTTTGCTATACATAGTCTAATGGATTATTCCTATTTCTGAAATAATGATAAGTATTGCCAAATACATGTGAATATACACTCTTTTCAAAAATATAACAATAGAGGCTGACATGAAATATCATTTTTTAGATGTTGAGAATCTGATTACTTTATCCACAACAGACTGCAGTGCCTCCCTTATTAACAAAGCAATCTGGGAACAATTGAGAAATCTCTTAAAGCAAGGCTGATTAATTGAAATATGTGGCAATAAATGTCCCTGTCGCATTGCAATCATGCTGTTCTATATTGCACAAATGATTGTTTCCAAATAATCTCTGTGTTACAGGCATACATTTAGCATGCAATATCCATTATGAAATTTTGTTATACATTGGAGAGTTCTACAGAGTGCTGAAATTTTAAGGGAAATATATAATATTGCCTTTTTTTTCCTGAGAGAAATCATTTATTAGTTGCAAAATGGTGGTAATGCAAAAAGTGGTAAAATACTCTGATCTGAAAGACAGACTGAGATGGGTACCTAGAGATGAAAATACCTAGAAGTGAAAGTAGCAGAGAGTCACTTAAAATCCAAGAACCCAGACATTGCTTCCGCTATTTGGGAGAAACTCAGTTGCTGCAGGACTCGAGTGATATCTATGAGGATCTCTAAAATCACCATCTGAGTCCTGATTTTGTTTAAACTGTGCAAAACAAATGAGTTCCAGTAAACAGTATTACTGTCGCCCATAGACCTTGCACTACTTTTGCAGCCCCTCAGGGCTGAAATTGATTATGTGGAATATGTATTAACTTTTTTTTTTTTTCAGGTGACTGCTGCTTTGTTTTATTTAGTTTAACTGCTACAACCTTTTTTTTTTTTTTTTTTTTTTTTTTTTTTTTTTCTTTTCGGGGTTTTTGTGTGTTTTTTTTTTTCTTT
>VWZU01008467.1:205518-252054 GCA_013397095.1 Sterrhoptilus dennistouni | reverse complement strand
AATCATGGTTTTATACAGAAAGGAGAAAATGGGCCAGCATTTCACAATAGTGACTAAATTAAATGAGACTTGGGCCACATGGATTGTATTTTAGGCTTGTTTTTTATATATGAAAATGTGAACAGTAGATTAAGGCACGTAAGTTAAACTTCAGCTACCGGATATTCTGTACAAAACAAAAATGGTGCCTGGAGGCTGTGAAAGCAAGTCACAAGGAAAAGCCCCAGACTTTGCAAAGATGATTGGATGAGCAGTAGTACCATCAGAAAATCAAGTGACCTATAGAGAATATAAAACCCAATAACAATCAACAGCCAGGGCACCTCTTCATAGGCACCCATCTTGACCTGTCACCACTACTGCATATTAAATCACTCTCACTCTCCTCCAGACTGAACAAGGCAAGTGACCTCAGCTGTTCCTCATATAGATTCCCTTCTAAAACCCTCACCATCTTCACAGACCTCTTTTGGATGGTCTCTGAAAGCTTTATGTCTTTCTTATACTCTAGCACCCAAAACTACACACTGGAATCAAGGTGAGACTGCACCAGTGCGTGAAGAGTGGGACAATCATCTCCCTCAGCTGGCAAAGTTAAGAGTAGGTGCTTGCTTTATATGAAAGGAATGTTTGCTGTTCATCCATGAGGACAATACTGAGAGTAAAATAGATAAATAAATCCAAAATTTCTGACATGCATGTGTCCCACCTGCACAAACACACACCCTCTTGCCCACCCTTGGGAGTTTCCTCCTGCAGAAGACATGGCTACTCCAGCTTTGTGTGCCTCCTGCTGCTTCTGATCCTGTGCCAGCACACCCACTGTCACAATACGGCCAGTCCGTAGCTGGACAGATAAATCTGCACCCAATAAGAAACCAAATTTGGCTCTCCTAGTTCGAAAAAGTCCCTAGGTGAACAATCATAGGATAGATTCAAACTCAAACAGAGATCTCAACCAATCCCTTTCAACTCCAAATGCAGATTGTCAGAAGGCAGGGAGCTGGGCAGTGTAACGACCCAGACCAACCAGTTGTGTAACCAGGAAACTCAAACCCCCATAAAAAGAAGTTCCAAACAATAAAACACGCTGTTTGTTGAGGATGCCTGGTGAATTTGTGACTTCTCTCTCCAACCAATGACCCTGAATGTAATATCCCACCACTGAGGATGTGCCCCAGAAGGTGCCTCCACATCCCAGTGTGGGGTTGGTCACTGCATGCTGTCCTTGCACTGCCAGACTCCTGCCAGGTGCAGGCTGCTCCTGATGCCACATGCAGGACTGCACTGCCTGGCTGCAATCACTGTCCTGGCCTTCTCTGTGAAAGCAGAATTTTTCCTGATCATATAATTTAGCAGATTGCAGTTTTTTTTTGTCCAGCTCTAAAGGGGCATCTTTAGCCAAAATGACAAAAAATGGAAACGGTTCTACACAGAAACTTCCCCCCTCCCGCCCAACATTTCAGCTTTTTGATTCCTAAAACAAGAACTGAAAATAAATTGCTTGAAGTATATTCTTAACTTCTATTCAGACCTTAAGAAAAATTACCAACTGTTACCAGCTTCAGTTCATTAATCATCAGACAATTTTCTCTCTAAGTAGCAGGCAATAGCAGGCAAATTATGTTAAACTTGCTTTAGTAAAAATAAAAAATATTACTTGGGTGAAAATAAAAGTACCTTTTTCTTTATGCCTAGCTTCTGAGGCACTAATGATTTAGATCTAGAAATCATCATTATTTCACTTGCCGGAGACTTCAGCTGAAAAGAAACACTTGAAACAACCCTTATTAAATTAATTTAGCTTTTTCTTTTTTGCATATTGTCTACAAATGTAAATTACGTCTCGAAATGTGGGAGACTGGATTGCTGTTAAAAAGGTTAATGCTCAAGGGCATGAAATACTTCTTAGAATTTGATATCTATTTGCAGTTATTTAAGAACTAATTTGGGAAAATAATGTCTAGTCTGTGACTAGTCACTGGATGTGTTTAATGTTAATGGTTTGGGTGTTGGGATTATTTAAATGGTCACCTTTCACATAATATTGTCTCTTTTCTCTGATGGAAGTCTTTAATCTTTATAAATGAAAAAAAAAAAAAAGAATCAAAGAACCCTTGGGACTTGAAGGGGTTGGACTAGGGAGTGATAGCTATGTAAAAAATCACAGATTGAAAGAGATTATGCTCTAAGAGAGAGTTTAGAAAATTTAATATTTTCCTGTATTCTCTCCTATCACAAACAAAAATATATTTTCTATAACTACCTAAATTATTATCAAAATGAAATACAACTATGTTCCTTCTCGACAGAAAAGCAACTAATAAGACCAATTTTGTCACTATTTTATAGGGTTTGTTTTTTTCTTTTTCATTCATGGAGAACATTTAGGTTGTTCTGACCTTCAATTTACACTAAAAAAATATACGAACAAGGCTGTATTTTAAAAAATCATTACAAAAACTACTATGGTTGACATAAAAATAATAGAATCATAAAAGTACTTGGGTTGGAAAGGAACTTAAAGATCATCTAATTCCAAACCCCCTGCTGTCACCCCTCACATAGAGGGGTCACACATTGCGATGTGGGTGTGGACCCTCACAGAGGACAGCAGGCAGCAGCAGGGCAGGACATGGAATTCTTTATTTTTCTGACTCCATCACTTATATACACTTTTTACAGAAAGCCAGGATTAGCCCAAGGAGGTTACAACCTCCTGACTCCATTGGTCACTCTGACCATCAGTCAAGTTCTCCTCTCAGAGAACAACTATGCAAAACACAAGATAATTTCTAAAAATACATATAGTTTACATGAAAGAGTGTGAGAAACAGGCGGCAAAGATTCAAACACTTGAAAGCAAGAAAATCAGGGGTGACACCCTGCCATGAGCAGGATACTTTCTACCAGACTAGATTGCTCAGAGACTCATCCAAACTGGTTTTAAACACTTTGAGAAATGGGGCATCCACATTTTCTCTGGGTAAACAGCTCCAATGTCTTACCATCATCACAATAATTTTTTTCCTAATATCTAATCTAAACCTACTCTCTCACTTAAAAACCATTCCACTTCTTTTCTTGTTACTATATACTCTTGTAATGTGGCAGTTGCTGCACTTTGAGTGATGGAGGTATTTCATCTCAGAATTGATGGCAATGGAGATCTGATTCTAACTAGGTACTTTGGCATTATAGAAATACAAAAAAATAATTGGTTAAGTTTTATAATTTAGTTTAAAGCTATTTTGAAATCCTGTTTGAATGTATTTTGGATGCATTGAATTAAGTTTTACTAGATAAAGAATTGGAGTATACTCAGAGATTCAGATTTCTTTGCATAGGAAAGAATTCTTCCCCCAAAGAATTAAAAGGAAGAGATTATCTTTAAATTTGTTGTTGTACTTTCTTGTCATTGGAGTTGTGTATCATGTAAAATCTAGATATTCACTTAGGAATAAGCATGAAATCCACATATAATGCAAAACAAAGTTGTTACAAATACTGATGGCAAAAGTCTGCATAGATCTTTGCAAGCAGACAGAGCTGTTGGAATTACTAATCAATGCACATTCAAAAATAATCAGCATCTAAAAACATATTTAAATCATATAGAAGTGCTTTCATAAATCTCCTAGCTAAACATATATAATTTTTTTCCATAAAAAAAACCAAAAACAAAACACCAAAAAAAACCCCAAAAAAACCCACCCGCTAAATTAATTTAAATGGAGGGGTTGCGGTTGCTAAAATGACACGACTGCATTGGCTGCTTTAGTTTTTCTGACATTGAATCCAAAGCTTACAAAGTCAACATAACTTTCAGGGCATTGTGCTTACTTAACGACATTGTTTGAATGACCTGCTTCAGAAGCAGCTAAGTAAGTCAAGATTTATTAGACAATTTCAACAAAGTATACAGAAATATCTCAAAGTATTGCTTGCAAGCTTAAATGTGAAGAGAAGAAGCAAACATTTCCACAGACACTACCTTCACCTGAGGAAATATTTAAATAACGGCTTCATGGCATTTTGGTATAAATTATGCCCTTCTGTGCTGTCAAACAATATTGATGATGTCTTTTTTTTTTTAACTTATGCTAAACTATTTTTGCCTTCTATATTGCTGAACTATTTTCTTCTCTGTCTGACTAAATGACTAGTGCATTTATACATTAGTTTTTTGTATATGAGTTATCACACTTGATATTGTGTCATTAATATAGTATAAAAAGACTGGTTTGTTCTTGATTTTCTTGCTGAATAGATGGTTTATGGCAAAAAGGAGAAAAGTTTTTTCTAAACTCTATTCCCCTTCAAAATAAAAGAAATATTAATACATAAAAATATTTTTCTATTATATTGTTTTAACATATATTATTTCTATCTTTTTAATTAAAATATTCTTTAAAAACTTTAAGAGAAATGTATAAAAATAACAGAATTAATATAAAAGACCTAAAGTAGTATGCTAAGAATTTTCATTATAGTTCTTGCTTGATATTCAGGCTCCTTGAAAAGCATGAAGAACAAAAGGGATTTTAGTCTAGTCAGTGGCCTTGTACATTAATGTATGACACCATAATAGAGTCACCTTGAATCAAGAATAAAAACTTCCTCAAAACATTAAGGAAATCTCTCCAAAATTTAATGTCAAGATCTTACTCAAGTCAAACATTTCAACAGGTGGAGCTAGACTGTTGGTGGAAATGCAAAAACTGCCATTAATACTACAATTACTACCATTACTACTGCTGTTGTTGAGTGGTAAAGATGTTTTAGGTGCTTTAATAGAGGTAATATGGTGTTTTGGGAAAATGGTGAAATTATCCAATCTGGGCCAGTTGCATCCTATTTACTACATAAATTCTGGACTCTTACACCAAAAGAAAGCACTTAATCTCTCACTTTCTTATGAAAGAATTAGATTTGTGTTTATTACCCACAGGAGCTTTCTCTTTTACTAGACCAGTATGACACATTAAAAAACACTGTTTTATGTCACCTCCTCAATCATTCATACAACCACTAGTAGGGCAACTACAGTGGTTGTTTATGCAGAAAAATAAACTGCAAAGCAACTTCAGCGATATTCTTGATTGCATCTGTATTCAATGAAGAAATCCTCACCACCAGACCAGACAGGGTTTTCTGGAGTAATAACAAATATACCAGGAACCAGTCATGATCTGATAAATGCTCCACAAAAAAAAAAAAAAAAATCAGTTCTTGTAACAAAATTTGGAAGGTCAGAATTGAGCAAGACTAATCATCACGGTAACTGGTTTGTTTATGTCTAGCCACAACATTTTATGACATGGGCTCTATTGACAGTCTGACACTGTTGACCAGTATCTTCTAATGCAATGTGTAAGGTTACCCAGAATTAAGAGATGCACTTGGATACAGTGATGTATAGGTCTCCCTTCTCCATCCCCATGTGTGCCACAGCTATTTAACTAGATGAAACCTAGGAAAAGAACATAAAGGGATTGAAAGGATCAATCTTAAAGTAGTTGTAAATAAAACTAAAATATCAGGGAGGATTTTTATTCCAAATCCATGTCTCTGTCCAAAACGTGTTTCTATTTATTATTGTGCACCATAATCTAGACCCAAATGATAATATGATCGCGTGGCAGGTGTTATGTACTAAACACTTCTGACTATAATCCATTTGAGTTGTCTTATGTAGACAAAATGCAAAGCCCATCTGTTTAATAACTTTCTCACAACCAAATAAAGTCCCGCAAACAAATGCACAAAGAAAATTCTAAGCACCTGCTTGTAAAAGGACAAAATTCAGCCCCATAGTAGGCCATTTCTACGAATTTTTGTAAGACATTTTGGAGGTCACTATGAGGGTCATGGAATAAAGTAAGCAAAGCAACCAAAACCAAAACAGAACTTCTTCCAGCATTATGTAATTTTTTCCATTTGATTCCCAATATTGGCTGTGCATTTTTTTCCCTGCTTGCCTAAAGGGCAAGAATACTTTTCAGTTCTCTTTTGCCTCATTAATCTGCAGACTAGATTATATTGCTTATAGTCCTTCCACCTCCTCAAATCCAATGTGATTAATAAAATTTCACAGTTTATTTCACACCTTTTGGACTATCATATGAACAACACTCAAGCTATTTCTAGGCTAAAGAAAATGTAATAACATTAACATAGCAGGGCCAAAATAAGGGTAGTGAAGGGCATTAGGTCATAGCTAACCATAAAAAGAACTTCCCTTCTGTTACAGGCAAGCCAAGCTTCAGACCATTATTTGGACCATTGTCAGATTTGCTACTCAGGTAGCAGGTGTCTTCTAGAATTTTACTGCTTGTATGAAAATACTTACATGAGCAATGACTTAGTAGTGTCTAGTATCACTTTCCTAAGGAAGATACAAACTCAGAATGCCATAGTATTGCTTCTGGCCAGATTTTTTATGCAGTTCTTAGTTTGAAAAATGTTGGTGTCTAATTCTCGATCACATTAATTTATAAATCTTACTTCTTGTGACCATGAAGGTTCTTTCAATATCCAAGCCCATTTTAGTCTTGACCTACTGTGAGTAATGATTTCCAGATTTATCTGCATTTATGTCGCAGTTGTAAAGGTTGCTGTCTTGGAGTCAGTTGCATGGATACTATCAAGTAACAAAAGAATTTCTGAATCAGCATATTAAGTGCTATGTTCATAGGAAGTGACTGTATAGGCATAGTTGTAATTTCTTTGAAAAAAAAAAAAAAAACACCCAAAAAAACCCCAAACCAAACCAACCCAAAAAAACCAAACCAAACCAAACAAAAAAAAAAAAAAAAAAAAAAAAAAAAAAAAAAAAAAAAAAAAAAAAAAAAGTGGTTGCAACCAGTAGAATCATGACCCTTTCTTTTCCACAATCTCACTAAAAATTCCTATCCTTTGCTTACTTAGCTTTTGCTCTTAAAAGTAAGGCTATTTAATAGGAGGTTATCACTCAACATCTGCAATTACAGGTGTAAATGCAAACACCACTTCTCTTTACACTTTACTGCCCACTTCTCCAATCTGTTTAAACTTCACAGCCAAATTTCCTCCTCCTCTCTCTCCCTTTTATCTCTCCTCCTCTCTCTCCCTTTTATCTTAATCAACTGATTTTCATCCCTAATTCTCCTCCCTTTTTGGCAGCAAATACAGGTTTCCTTTTCCCACATGCCAATATCTCCATCATTCTAGATCTCCTACACTTCACTTTTGACCTTTAACATATTTTCATGTCTTGCTCCATTTTTTTCTGATATAAGCAGCCACATTTTTTTAAAAATAGTCCTAATCTATTACTCATTTTCCTACCCACCATGAACAACTTTTCATATTTTTTTCACTTCCTACACAAGTTTAAACAGCTGCCTTTGCAAAGCAAGCTTTTTTCTTTCTGTTCAGTTTTTTGTGGGGCTTTTGTTGTTGTTTTACTTCAGTGTTTTTGTCTCTTGTTTAAATTTCTATCTTCTTGCTGTGTTGTTGTAGATACAGAATATTATAAATGAAGTCAGAATTGATAATTAATAAAACTTCATGGTGTCCAATGTACATATGTGTCACATAAATATATAGATTTCAGTAGTGCTGCTCTGTAGTGCATTTTTCTATTGTTACACTCTGTAGAACTCAGATTGCTGATTTTCTCACTGAGTTTTGTCTTTCTCTTCTATTTACCTCTTTGTTTCTATTGGCCACATTGGAATGTCTAAAGTACCTCCTAAACAATTAGTACCCAAGGCAGATAATTTGATCACTACTGATTTAGAAGAGCTATGGGGAAGCTGGCTTGCACAGTCAGAAGTGCTTACCAGGAGAGGTTTTTCTGATCTTCATTTTCACTGGAAATAAAAAGTTAATGTAGCATCAGCCAGTTATGATGTTAACAGTTGTACACTTGACTGCATGCAGGCTGGCATACTGGGAAGGGTAGGAAATATATACAACACATGGAACATCTCTAATTCTTTTTTAAACTCTCCCAATTATCCACCACTAGCTTCACTAGTCCTCTGCTACCCAAGTGTCTTCAGAGGTTTTGTTTTAGCACTGCTCACAGTACTAAGACGTGGAGTTTTTGTTAGCCTGATCTGTGTGAAGTTTACTCTAAGAGGTTTTTGATAGCTTGAAGTATATGAGGAAAAAGAACCATCTTTGATAATGCTCAGCATTGTGCTCAGTTGAAATATCTGCAAGAATAATGACAGATACTTGTAGTAATGTATCTCATTCAACCATTTCAGCAGAAAGGATAACATTTTACATAACTCATGAAATTTGGATTGTTGCTACTTTCTTATTATTTAGAAATCAGATTTTGAAATGCAGAGGGAATATTTACCTGTTTTTTTCTTTCTTCCTTGGAACCTGACAAACCCATAATACACAAAGAAGATTTTTATAAGTAGCATTATGAGAAGTATGTGGAAAATACACTGTGAATGGCAAACTTGGTTTATAAGTCAGGGTGGCATTTTTATATCCACTAAGTCTTGGTTTTACTAGACATGCAATCTTTCTAACATATAAAAGTCTGCAGGGGTATCTGAGAATATATATCAGCACTAAGTAGCTCTTACACTTTATGGTACCATAAATGTAAAAGCAGTACTATTACACTTGAGAGTTACTTGCTTTTGTACAGCACTGACTACACAAGAATTAAATAACATGGACAAATAAACAAAGTGATTGAACAAAAAATACAATAAACTTGATTTATTCTGTGAAAATGAAAAATTAATGCATAAGGGTTTTTTTCCTTCTTCACTTTGCTTATATTAGATAGTTCCACACTACTGAGCTTCAATAACATCTTGGCCTCATCTTCTGCTATATGGATCATATCAGGTCCCTTGTGGTGAGTGAGAGAATCCAGAGTAAGTAAAGGTGATAATAAGGTCTTGACATAAGTTTTCTGAGGGTATTTGTTTGACACTACTGAGATGATCTAGGGTATATGGGTGATACTTGGGAGTCCAAGTATACAGTGTGCAACCCTTCCATCATCAAACTTTTTGTGATTGTGTGGATGGAAAGAGGAAGGAGACATGTATGTACCTAAGAGAAATTATTAAAGTATAGAAATTAGTGGTATAACCTCTTGGCATAATCAAATATGTTTCAAATTCCTTAGTTTTTGATTTCCGAAGACATTTGGAGGATGCCCCTGATGCATGTGAGAGAAATGTGCCTTGATGATAGACTAATGGCCCATTTCCTTTTACTAACTATAGAACAAGAGTAGAGAAAATACCTGAAGTTTAGATAGTTGAATTCAAAACAGACAAATCAAACCTGACATGTTTAAATTTGCTGTGTTTCCTCAGTTTGCCAAGTCAGAAGCCATGCAAACCTGGACCATAGGAAAAGTATACACAAAGCCCTGTTGCCCTCCTGTAGCCTTGATAAATACAATAGTTCTACTTCCAGTAACATGAAGGAAGCATTTGCAGGATAACATCATCATTACCTGCTAATGTAAAACCAATTGACAGTTATGTCCTTGTTCTGTTGATTCATTGGGAAGTCAGAAGCTTCCAACACTTACTTCATTTTAGAAAAAATCTCCATGACATGATGATAATTGACAGTTCTTAAAGCAGGAAAAGAGAAATGACAATATTATTAATTATCTGAATAAGTAAGACATAAGATAATCTAGATAAGATGATCAACTGGTTTAAAAGCAAAGGGAATGCAGGATGCACAAATGTGGTTTTTTTTTATTATTTTCACTGCTTTAATCTGAATGTTATTCATTTCAAATTAAAAAAAATCATTTGAGGCATTGGAATCTTTGTACAAGTTCGTTTTTCATTAGATTGCTAATTTGGGGTGAAATCTGAAGATAATGTAGTTGTTTTAATGTGATTCAGTGTGATTTCAAATAGGCAATAGTTAATAATCAATAATTTACACTGTGTACTAATGTACAATATGAAATGTCACTCTAATAGCAGTAAATATCATTTACTTTTCCTGTATGGCCTGTATTATGGATGCTATTGGGCTTACCTTCAGTTATTTGCCAGTTAGAGTTATTTATATTTTCCATTTTTATTCCTGCCCTTTCTTTTTCATAAAGCCTTTTTTCTTATCTTAAAATATCTTTTATTACCCGATTAATTAATCAGATCCACAGTGCATTAAAACCCTAAAAAAAAGGAAAACTAGTCCAACTACTCTGCAAGTTTTCCAAATGAGATGAAATCCATTGTCTGATTTAGACATAATTGGAATTGGGTACAGACAGGCCCATAATTTTGTAACTAGACAGATGTTATTACAAGAATTTATAAAAATAAGAAACTTGACAGAGAATGAATCTTCAGTATGCGGTAAATTTAAAATCTGATAGCTGTCTAATCAAAGTAAGGTATAAGAAATGGCTCTAGGTTTGAACCAGAGGGACGACCTACATTACATGATGATAAAAAGCATCACAAGATCCTTTTTAAAGAAGAGACTACCTGCAATTTCCTGAACTTTGCAAAGTACACTTTTATTATTTGGTCAGAAAGCCAAACAAATGAGAGCCCAGAATCATGGATATTGCAAGGGACATCCAGGGGTCATGCTGTCCTATCTCCTGCTCAGTAGGGCCAGCTTAATCCAGATGATCAGGTCCATGTCCAGTCAGATCAGAATATCTCTAAGGATGCCAACTCCAAAGTCTCTGGGGGAAATTGTGTTTGGGTTTGAGTGCGAGTGTGAGCATAAGAAGATAAATATCTGTTTCACAGTTTGTCCTTATATATACATATGTATATATATAGATGAAATATAGAAATATGTCTTGTTTAGACAGAAAAGAGGGTTTGTTGGCATATGCCAGCCAATAGGTATTTTTCAAAGTACATTGTGAATGCTAATATTAGCAATATTGGTCAAACAGAAGCCAAGATTTAAAAGAGAAATTTTACTTTAAAGAAAGACACTGTTTGATATAGTGACTTAGATATCTACCTTAGATTCCAATAGGGATATAATTCATTGTTCTGCGGTGACTGCAAAATATCCCCAGACCATCACTGCAGAGAGAAAGGTGCTTCAGAATATCCACAGCCCACCCTAATTGAATAATGCACTTCTAATTTCTCTGTCCTCTTCCTCTCTTTCCCTACACCACACCCAGTTCAAGAGAAAGAGTGAAGAATGGCATTATGCATGGGTTAAGTCAAGGAGTCTGCTACCTGTGTCGCTTGTTCCCCAGGAAAAATGCTAACTTCCTGTGCAATTTATTATGCAAGGACTCTTCAAATTACTTCACACTTTACTAATGCTGGGAACGCCATTGATATCTCAGAATTTTTAAGAGCAACTTAAATTCATCCTAATGCTTATCACAATGAAGCTGTAGGCAGCCAGTAGATGGCCATCAAAATCTCAGAACAAGGGTTTCTGAACACTTTTGAGCTTCAGTTTTTATGCCCACAGAATTTGAGAGTTGAAAGTGATGTTCCTTCCTAATAGGTTAAGGAATCTGTAATGGCTCTTCAGCAATAAAGATATAAAAGGGTTTTTGCAATCAAGCTGATGGCGCATTTTTGTTTTTTAGTCTTTAGTTTTGGTAGGATCTAGGTAGACTGAATCTATTTTAATGAAATCAATAATATTTAAAAGTTCAGCTGTGTTAAGATTTAAATTGTTAAATTTCACCATCTCAGTTAGATTAAAACCCTGAATCTAGTCTTCTTTACACCCTAAGTTCTACTCTAATCTCTGTATTTACTGATAGTCCCAATTAGCTCTTGAGCCTTATTGCTCTGTTGTAGTATGCACTAACTCTCATATACTCTCACCACTGTAACTTCTTTCAGAGTCACTCAAATCTCCTTGTTGTTAAGGACAGGAAAAAGGAGAAAATGTGAAAAAAATTAATTCAGTGGAAAATTAGATATATAGATGATGATGATGATGATGATGATTTCAGTCTTTGTATCACTCCACATCCTGAAAAATGTTGAATTTTTAAAGTTAAAAATAAAATGAACGCTAGATATTCTTTAACTGAAAAGAGACCAAACTTTTCAATCCTCATTTTACATACAAACTTTGCAAGTGCTTGTTGCTGTGTTAGTATGTGGGAGTATGTGTACTTATGTACACATATGTATCTATGTATATGTATGCATGAGAAATGCCAAGTTGAATTTCCTTGGTGAACAAAATCTGTTTCTGCTAACAAATAGAGGAACAGGAGGAATATATTCAGAAGGTGGAGAACATGGGAAGATTGCTATTGAGGTCTGAAAATCATAACATAAAAGGGGTAATTTTTCTCTAGAAGAGTAGATGGGAACATATTAGTAAACTTCAGAGGCATACAGGATGCTAGCTTAGCCTATAAAGAGAATTTTTCAGAAAATATAGGAGGCCCTATGCAGAAGTACATCACCATTTTCTTTGTACACTGCAGTAAAAATAATAATGACATTAAAAGTTAGATTCTTTCAGTTCATCAAATTTTAAATCTCACAAGGGCAGAGATATCAAACTGTCAGTGTAAGTGGGGAAAAATAAAAAGTTAAAAAATAGAAGTTCACAAAATGTGTTGTATATCTAAAAGAGGAAAATACAAATCTGATTTCATAATGCTGTTGCACAGAGATTTCCATCTTAGAATTCATTCCCTCTTTCAGTGTTGTCTTGGAATAGTATTTTATTTATAAACCACTCATCTGCATATGCATTATTTTTTGTTGGTAGGTCTGCTTCTCTCAGTCCTACTTTGTTGCTGTGTCTGATATCACACACAGAAGTAGCAGACCCTCTGGATCTTGGAAAAGGGAATACCTGTCTTTAAGAAATGTGGCATTTACTATGTGGCTGCATGACTGATAAAGTAGCGTGTAACCCAGTGAATACTTGACACACACAAAATTGCTATTCTGTAACACAGATTTATATGTTTTATTCTGATGAGATATTTCACAGTAAAGGCAACATTTTTTAATTTAAGCAATTCACAGTCTTCTGAAGATGCATAATAGTTTTCAGATGAAGGCATCTATTTGTCATTTGGCTCTACTAGGCTTTTTTTATATAGTTCATGTTAACACCCAGCTCCCAGATTTAATTGTTTTTTTAAAGTATGGGCATGTAGTTTTGGAGAAATACCTCAGTTTTAAGAGAAAATTTAAAAATCACTGAAAGTGTTTTTGCTTATCTTTGGTTCATGTTCCTTAGAATGAGTTCAGAGTTTTGCCACACAATCTTGTCAGTGTCAATATCATCTTACTTTTTACTCAAAACATCAAAAGACAGTGTAAACGGAAGCAATCTATCTACAGGCTTTATGTTAGCTGAGACGTACAACATCTCCTAGAAAGAACAACTCATTTTAAAAACTTTATGCTGGCAAGTTGCAACCTAATGTCTATCAACAATTTTTATATAAGAAAATTTTAAGAAAATAAATTAGCCTATTCTCAGCTTTAATAAGCTATTGTTAAAATCTGTTAAATATTAGTTCTAATAGCTTTTCAGGTTTCATCCTTTTTTTTTGTGCTAAAAATTTTAAAGTGTACTGATGTTAAGGCCCATCTTCACAAAATTATCAAAGTGCAGCCTAGTAGGACATTCCTTGAGCTGCAAGGTTGGTTGTTTTTATACACTATGTAGCTTCCCCATCATGTGATCTTTCTGCAACAGAAGTAGATAATATTTTAAGCACTATCTTGAATTACATTTCAGCTCTTACCTTTTCAGAGTTTTCATTTTATCAATAAACTTAAGTACTTAAGAAAATGAAAAATGTAGAGTTCTTAAGACCAGTTAGCAACAGAACATGTACTCCACTTTTACTTCATTACTAATCACTCAAAAAATTAGAAGACTACAACACATACCAGTTACCCCATCAATACAAGAAAAAAACCTATAAATAAATACCGTCTTTGATCCTTCACTCATTAGAACAATTTTCTTACTGCTGTCCTATATTCAGATTTAGAGAAAAAATATTCAGAACGCATGCTTTTTAGTATTGATGAAAAAAGTAAATAATTGGGATGTTGACATCCAAGACTATAAGCATGTCATGCCTCAAGAACCTTGACTAGAAGTATGCTCCTTTTCTTTCTTTCAGGTTCTCTGGTACCACATTATATTAATTTATACTAAGCTGGGGATGATAAAAGCAATTTGAATTGATGTTTGTAAGCCTATTTAAGTACTTCTAAAGTCATAGTTTGCCAAGAAGTATTTAAAATATTTTAAGGTATATTAAGCTCATGGAGATTTTAGTCTCCAGGAAGATTATTTATTCAGTCATGCATCATCCCTTAGAGTTTGTCTTCAAGGTAAAAAATTCAACAAGCTTATATTAATAATTTGAAAATATGTCAGCGAAATGATGTAATATTTAATATTTTAACTGTATTATTAATGATTTATATTTAACTTAACAGATCCTTACATCACACATAGAACTTAAATATTTAAACATAATGAAAAAAAAAACAACAAACTTGCACAAAGAAAATTTCCCAAAGGTACAAAACTGCTTTATTTACATGTATATAAAGTTAAATTAAAGGTAGATGAACCACTTTGTGGCTATTATGAATAGTTCTATAAATTATAAACAGGATAAAATGGAATCTTTATATTATTAGAAAAGAAGCAAAATTCTCTTTATTGAAGAGAAAACTGCTTATCGTGTTGAAGGAATTGTTTCCCTTGTCTTTATTTATCTTTTTTCTAGCACAGCTCCAATATGTTAGGTGGAATTTAGGCACTTAAATACAGATTTAGGTTCCAGAAAACCTCTGTGAAAATAAGCAGCACTTGTTTGACTTTGCAGTCCTCTGGAATCAAGACTTGTCATTCTGTCCCTGTGTAAAACTTCTGTGTTTAGAATATTTCTTTTCCCCCCTTATGTTGTACTTAGCTTCAGCTATCCAACATTGAGTTCATCTCCCAGTATACACACACACCAAGAAGAATTATGACTAACCATAGCTACAGACTCTTGCTTTTTGAAAAGCTGCTGATAACTCCTTCTCTTTTTATGGAATATATTCATGGACCAAATATCTACTCAGAGAATGAGAGACTTGTAAGAGTCCAAATTTGCATGACATTATTCTATAATCATCATCCTGTGAACTTCTCTGCCATTATGTCACTCTACTTTTCTATTGCAGCTATGAAACATGGAAAAAGAAATTCAAATTTCCTCATGGCAAAAGCCAGTGCAGAGAAAAGGACTTGTCTCTGTAATGCAGGAATGAAGCACAGAAGCAGCAAAGAGCAGGTCCTGACTTTCAGTAACTGTTTTCAGTACACTTAATAGATACTGATTTATTTTCCGTCCTTATAATTACTATAGTGCAGATACAATTTCTTTCTTTACATATTTCTGCAGATTCCAATGTGTCAGTCTTTCCGGCTTCACAGCTACTAGGTATCTTCAGCATATTGCTGGGTATTTTTTTGCGCCTACCAAAGAGACCTACAGGACTGTCCAGCAGAAATATATTTCTGACTTTACCAGATACACTGGAACACATCCAGAAAAGGCCACTGGATACAATCAATGCCTCAGTTTATGTAGAAAAGGACTAGCTCACACTCTGAGGAATAATTTTAGCATAGACATGCAGCTGATACTTTGGGACTGTACAGAAATATGTACTTACTAGCAACAATGCATAGCTTCTTAAACATAAACAGGGCTGGTTGTGAGACAAAATCCAGTTGTCCATCTTTGTCAAAACCAAAACCATTCTGGCATTGCATAAAACTACATTTTCACACTCCTAGGTCCTCAATTCATCTTGACAATCTAAAATTAATTTGTTATCCTGAAAAAATTAAAAAACACACTGCTTCCTCTGTACTTAATGGAAAACATTTCACAGAGTAGTTGAACTCAAATTAGTTTCTCCAAGGTAAAGAATATCAAAATCAAATTGAGATATTTAGTTTAGTTTAAAGGAGTATTCAGGTTCAGATTTTTAAATAAACAAAATAATTTTCATGGATAATTACAGTTTTCCCCTGTTTCTAATGCATTTAACTAAATTTTTGAGTCATATATTCTCTGTGTTTTAGGTAGTTCCACGTGGCATATCAGACAGATTTTTTTTTATATATATATCATGTTATATGTTCTATTATTTGACTTTTTAGGTGCCTGACTTCCAAACTTAGGTTTTGATTTTCAGAAGTGAAATACTTTGTGCACTTACGCTGAAACCCTGCCTTTAGAACCAAATTTTAGGATGGTTCCTATTAGGATCTTAAATCAATAATTATTAAGATATTATATCTCCAAGTACAGATTGGTTGTTTATATATCAGCATAGCTATTCCCCCTGATTATGAAGCTTAAAGTCCAGGCCAGATGTTCCTAACTGGATGATCGTGGATAAAAACTGCATGATTTTGAGGCTCAGAATGTTGATATCACCTTTCACAACTAGGATGATTTAATTAAGGCAAATAAGTACAGGATTAAGTCCAAGAATTTCAAAGGTTCTGGCTGATTATATAATTGCATATGCTATGAGGCTTCAGCTGTATCTAGTGGGAGTAGTTTCCTTTCATTAAAGCAACAAATATTGTAAAGCTGTAAATATCACTAATGTGATAAAAATCCTGATCCTATACATTCAGGTATTCTACTAATACAGGTTATTTTAATAGCACTAAGCTCCAAAGTCCATGGAAGACTTATGTTGGGCATTTTTAAAATCCAAGACATTTTCTGATCCAATAAAAGACACACAAAGATCTTGTGTACATCTACATTGTTAAATCTGTTGGATCAACACAGAACCTGAAAACATTTAGATATTTATTAACCATACAAAGATTAGACATAAAGTTTGAGTTGATTGCAAGTGAGCTGATTGCAAGCAAGTTGATTGCGAACTTTAGAACCTAACTTATTACCATTTTTCTGACATGTCATTTTTTTTTAAGTGACAAGAAGATGCAAAGAGTTGTGGAAAATTTTTGGGTTGAAAAGTTCCCAGAGTTCTGGACTTTTATGAAGTGTTTCTAGTAAGAGTTACTGGAAAAAAAAAAGAAGAAAATTAAAAGAATATATCCTTTCATGGGAAAAATATCCCATAAGAACTGTATTGCATTAAATACTATCTGAAGAAAAAAACCCAACCAATCAAAAAAACCTAACTCTGACCTAAAAGCCGAATTTTTAAGATGTTTATGGAAACTTTCATACTATTTCCAAAGAGACTGGATTTTTTCATAATACAATACTGACTTCCCATTTAATTAAAATCCAGCGTTAAGTTGCTGCATTTTTCACAGAATTTGGCATTTTGCTGACATAGAAGACCTGACAGCATAAGCAATTAATGTACTTTATATAGGGAAACTGAAACCTCCAGAGTGTGTGTTTTTGTATGCAGAAATGGGATTGTTTCAAACAATCAGACTGTGGGGAAGCTGAGCTATTTGGCTCATCTCATATCTGCTTCAGCATTATTCTGTGCTTTCTGTTCAAATTCTTACTGTGAGCCAAATGGTTGCTATGTCAGGTCCAAGAGCAAAAATTTTCTCTTCAGGACACTTCAGCTGCTGATCCAGCACAGAGGAGTTGTTCCATTCTCTTCCCTTATGGGCATCCCAGTGCCAGAGGAGACCTGAGAGAGGAGCTGGTCCATGCTAATGGTCCATTGAGCACATGTGCCCAGCACAAAGGAAAACAGCAGCCAGCTCATGCTCTTTCTGCAGCATGGCCCTTCCTATAGCAGCTTCATGTGGTGAGCATTTCTGGCAATGCTGAGCAGTGAAGAACCCAAAGGAGAGGCTTGCAGGCCTTATCAGTTATAAATTTATAAATGAAGAATAAAAAGACAAGGAAAGGAAAAAAATGGATACAACAGAAGGGGAAAGCATATGTCATTTTAAGTATTCCTTGATAGTTCCTCTTTTCCTAATATATTTTATCATAGACTCATATAATGGTGTGGGTCAAAAGGGACCTTTAAAGTCCACACACTCCAAAATCACCTGCTGTGATCAGGGACATCTTCAACTAGATCAGATTGTTCAGAGCCCATTCTATCCTAACCTTGAATATTTCTTTGGACAGAGCATTTGTGTTTGGACTATCTCCGCTCCTGATTGAAACTTAAGCTATCTTATTAAAAACTACTGTTAATGAAAACATTTTTATTTAAATTGGCTGCATATAAGCTTCTCACATTTGATACACTTTAAAGTCCTTATTGCATGCATTTCACTGACACTGAAAAAGCAAAATATTTTTTAATTCTACCAACAGATATCAGGAAACAGGATTGTTTGTGGATCAAACAACTACAGACAAACCCTAGGAGCTGCAACCAATTAATTTGACTGGTGTTTCCTTTGCATCCTTTAGTTTCTCGGTAGTCAGACGTTTTCTCTTATATCTTCCATGATTTATTAATTTTCTTGTCAGATATTTATGCTGCAACAACTCTGATTAATGTAGATTCTAAAAAGAATGTTTGATAAGTAATCATCAGTCTTCCCTACTGTGATGTGCAATCCCTATAATATAAGGGATTCATATTCATATTAGGAATTTATATTACTTTTCAAAACACAGTCCAGTATTTATCACTAGTCACAAAAATAACCCCAAAATTAAAGGTGCTACAAAGATGCCTTGAGTTCCAAGAAAAGGTAAGAACATTTTTGCTTATGTTGGCATTTTGCCTGAAAAGTGAAAGAGTGTATTTATCAAAAGCTGTGTCCTGGCCAAACAGAGACATAATTGAGAAGGAATGTTTAGAGAATATAATCTGCCACTTTTCTTTCTGGAGGCTGTAAATTAGAGCAAGGTGCTAACCATAAATAGCCTGTTAACATCTAACAACCTTTTACAGGATCCCATGTGAGTTTGTGAAGGATCTGACCTGACGTTTTCCCTAACAATTACCATTCAGCTATAAAAATAATTTTAGGTGGCAGCCTTCTGACGGCCACAGGCTCTCAGAGGAGCATGAACTGGATCCAGATTTCCATGCCAGTTCAGAATTATCTCACTGGTGCTTAGCTGTAAGCCTCTAGTGGAACTGGCTGCTTGCCTATTTGCCATCCCAATGAGGAGTCTGTGTTCATAAATTCAAAATACTAGCTCTCACAGCTTGCTGGAATTACCACAGCCACCCTGTTTTCAGTCAGAAAATTCATACTCCTGCTGAGTCCTTCTGAAAATAAAATTCAGTATTTCAGAATTTCTATGTACTTGGACAATAAAAAATGTCTCCTGATGATGTGTCCAATTGTGAAGGTCTGGCAGTTATCTAAATGCTACCTCCAAATTGTCAGGATGACCAGAAAGGGCATGGTTGGGGAATGTCTGGACTTTAAAATAAATAGGTATGGAATTTGGGAAGATGCTGTTTCATAGATTTGAAATGAGAGGAGTGTGGAGCAAGAGGACTATGAAACCAGACCTTTGAGATGTCTGTGCTAACCTCTACTTAAAAGGAATAGGGGGAGATAGACATCTTTAGGTCATGAATCACCTTGGCCTAAGGTAGATGTCTAAAACAGCTCTGCCAATTTGCATCCTTAAATTTCTTATTTCTTTTGACTGACTTTAAACAGATGTAGATACAGTCTTCTACACTGCATCTTCTACACTGCATGTGCAATGACTACCACCAGTGAAGCTCCAAGTCTTTCCTAGGATTCTGCTGTGTGGCCACCTGATTTTTTCAACAGCAGATTTTAGGCAGGGTCTGAAAGCTGAGTACTGGAGATGGCTACAAGGCCACCATAATCCATTTATGAAAAGCAGCCAAAGGGAATTTTAGAGTTTGATGTACTCTAACATAATTTATATACATTTACTCATATCTTCATTTGCACATTTTGTGGTCATTATGTATATTTAGATTCATTGTGAAAAAACCCAAATCAATGCCTACTGAACAGTGTTATTGGGGCAGCTCTTTACATTGGAGTGCTGCCAGAAACTATTCTGCCAATAAACTTCTTGTATGGCTTGGTGTTGAAAAATGTTCAAGTACCTAAATAAAAATAGTCCTGTGCATTAATTTTATTTAATGTTCTATTCTGACAGTTTCATTCAAATATTACATGTTAAGTATTTTCTGAGTAATTGTCCATATTCAAGGCAGAGACACCAACATTTTCCTTTTTTTTTTTTTTTAAGATGTGTTTACCCGTAAAAGGACAGCCTTGGCTAGGTATTTTATATAGTAAGTCAATCCTTAAAACAAAAGAATGGTATAAAATTTCACAGGTATTTTTTTTTTAAATGCAGAAGAGATGCTATTCCATAATATTGATTAGACTCAGAAAAATACCTACAAGGGCATACTATTATTCTCTCTCCATTTAAATCTTTAAAGCAGCTACAGAAGAAACTTATTTTAAACAGTTAAATGGATGCAAAGTGAATTTTGATTCACTGACTTACTGTATATCTGTAGGGCTCAACATAATTTTTGAAGCCAAAGAGGTAGTTTCAAACAATTTATTTTAATATATTGAGTATATTAGTAGATAAAAGGTTCTTTACCCATCTGACACTGCAATAACTATTTACACAAAAAACAGAGAAAATAGAAGTAGAACAATGATGCCTTTTAGATATTAACATGAGGGGAGAAGAAGGTGTAAAAAGTAATAAAATAAATATCAGCAGTGTTTGCCACAGTATTACTTATAAGAATAGTCACCTCTGTCTCCCTCTTTTTTTTTTTTTGGCTTCCAGTTGCCTTCCTGCAACAGCTGTGAATGATAGAAATACCAAGACTACTACTTTACTTTTTTTATGTTTGGTACTTGTTATGCAATCTGTAAGGATTTATTGGTGTGTGGAATGAGGTGTCAGACCACCTCACCAGGAAAATGCAAAAATGCAGATGGACTTAAACAACTATTGTGTATAATCCTGCATTCATGCTGTTAAGTTCTTTGTGCATCTCTTAGACTGAAGTCTCAAAAAAAGCCATTTTCTACTTAGCAGCCTAGTGAATCATTACTATAAAAGAGCTTTCCTTCTATTTCTCTCAGGCTTTTTTCTTACAGGGTGTACATTTGTTCTTATCCCTTTTCTGGCTTGTTGAAGTCCCGGGCTATACAAGAATTGACCACTTCTCCTTAACCCTGTCAGTAAAGTTAGTAAGCTTTGCTAAATCTGTCAGAAAAGCATATCCTCATCCTGACAGAGAACCTTTCTCTCAAGGGAACCTCCTTCAGCTTTAGTCTGTGGTGCACTTGTAGGAAATGGTATATAAAAATACCAGTGAAGATAAGTCAATTTAATCTTCAAAAACTTCAGCCTTGAAATACAATTATAAAATTATTTTTATATGCATTCCCATGTCTGCAAATACAGTTTATATGTGCTATATTTCTCAAGTTTTTTTCACTACTGTCTGATTCATTGTTTGAATTACTGTCTCTGCAGTGAGGAAGAATATTTCCTTATGATTTTGATAGAAAGGGACAGAAGAGGAGTATACCAAAGTCTCATAGTTAATATAATTGGGGTTCAATCATCAGTATGGGAAAAAAGACTATACCTTATTTCATTCTGTAATAAAAGCTTCCTGAAATATGGCAAGTTCTATGCTTGTTTTCCTTCTGACCTCAAAATGTTTGTCAATTCATGTGTTCTGATTTCCTCCCATCATCACACTTAGGATGGCATCACTGAATATTCTGTACTATCTTTTTAGTCTTCCAGAAAAGCAGAAGTAGTCATCTTTAGTGTTCTGATATAGATACCTAAGTACTCTGTATATACATATATGTCCTGGTGAAAGAGTTTAATACTAGGATTGATCTTTCATGAAGTTAGTCATCTGAAGTGTCCTAGTTTTGCCTTGGGAAACTTTCTTCATAGAAACTGGTAAGGGGCTGTATTTTGGATTATGCTGCAAAGAGTTGACACCACAGGGATCTTTCAGTTATTGCTGAACAGGACTTATACAGAGCCAAGGCCTTTTTTGCCTCTCACAACACTTCACCAGTGAGAAGGTGAGGGATGCCCACGGAGTTGGGACACAGCTGGGGCAGCTGACCCCAACCAGCCAAAGGGATATTCTATAATATATGGCATCATGCATAGCGTATAATCCCAGGGGAAGGAGAAGGAAGGGTGTGAGGGCATTCAGGGTGATACTGTTTGTCTTCCCAAGTCACCATTACATGTGATGCAGCCCTGCTTTCCTCGACATGATTGAACACTTGTCTGCCCTAGGGGAGTAGTGAATTAATTTCTTATTTTGCTTTGCTTCTACTTAAAGAAAGCTGTGTTTTTCAGAGTTTGGATTTTGTTTTTCTTGTGCTTTGTTTTGCTTTTTTTAATGTAAAAATCCAAATTATATTGCTAGTGCACTAATAAATAAAAAAGTTAAACAATTCCTCTGCTTACTCTTTTGGTATTCTGGGAAAAAAAAAAATCCCCAACATCTGTAGCATTTCCAAAATGAGCATCCCTAAGGGAAGTGAAGGATGCATATCTGTATAACTGCTAACACTGAGAGTCTCCGACAGGTGGCCAGGGTATGGGGATGTGAATAGCAACATTCAGGGATGCATTGTTGACTAATGACTGCAGAATGAGTTATACAGAGAACTGTAAATTCTCAAACCCTAATATAAAACATTGCCTTGGATACAAGCAAACATGGCAAAAATATATTTACAAACAGATTATACTTCTTCCTTTGCATCCGAAACACACTCCTAAAGTTAGTATGAGAAATAAACCTGGCCAGTGCCAGTTCCCTCTCTATCATGTCTGGAAAATGCTTGGAAGAAGACTCAATGTCTCAATGAAATTCCATGCCAGAAACAGATAAAATATTCCTGTTCCATAAATCAGGAGTGTATACCAGAGTGTGCTAGTGTCCAGGAGTAACTCCATTACTAATAATATAGACATAATGAAAGATGTTGAAATTAACGAAAAATGCTAACATTTTAGGGAAATGTCTGCTTGGTAACCACTGCTGCTGTATTGAACCAGATAGTCCCAGTATCTCTTAATAGCAGCTGACTAAAGACAGCCTATAATTCCAAAACTTTAAAAGTCTAATTTAATCAAAATCATTCCCAAGGCTTAGAACTTATTTCAGTGTCTGTGAAAATTGTTGAGGCTTGCTTGGAGGGAGTAGAAACAGCATTTTTATTTATTTTTAAGACGTTTTTCCCTGAAAAATTTCCAAGACAATCAGAAGCTATCCTTTATATTGTTTTGTCTTGATTCAGCTGCCAGGAATAAAGCAGCTACCTGAATCCTCCTGACCATTTTCTGCTTAATACTCAGAAAGACCTTTATATTCTCCCCATTCACATTTGAGAATTAGCCTGCCAAAAAGTGAGTCTGCTAAAAGCAGTAATTCAAAGGCAAAGATCTGATGGTTAAGGTTTTGCCATATCATTTGGTAGGTATTTAGCAAGAACAGCAGATTATTCATTTGTACCCAGAAAACCAACCCTTAGCTAGATTGTCTTTGACCTCTTGTGGCACAGTTCCCATCTCCTGCAGTGTCCTGGCAACAAAGTCCTCCTGAAATTTCTTTGTAGATTTTGAGCTGATCATGCAGGAATTGAAATGGTGATGCCAGGCATATACTTTGCATGTTCTAATGAGTTTTTCCTCTATTCCTCAGGCCAGCTGGCTGTGCAAGCTTTAGATAATGTACAGAAGCTAAAGCCAAAAAAGCTCAGATTAATAAAAAAATAGCTGCAACTCAAACCAGACGTATCTTAAGGATTTTTAAGGCTTCAAAAGGCTGTAAAGATAATTTTCATCTGGTGAATACAAATAGCAAAACAGATACTAGGGAACTTATATAAATACTGCAGAGCTTTCCCTTTTATTTGGTAGCATTTCATGCAAATAAAATTAAAATTGTTTCTCACTTGGCCTAGAGCTCTGGCTAGGTGTGAAGCAGAGCTGCAGTTTACTCTCAGTTCCCTCATCCTGAGGCAAGAGTAGTGGGTTGCAGTATGATAATGAGTAGATTGAACGAAAAGATTGGATTTGATTACATTTGGTAGTAATAGGTGTGGGAAGGACATAAGAAGGAGCTATAGAATTTTTTTCCCAAGAGCATTGGAGGATGAAACGGGTGATATCTTACACTTTCAAAGGTAAAGTCTTTTTTCTGCTGTTGATTATAAAGAAATTTCATTAGCTTAACATGCAAAAATTGCTGTCAAAGATTATGCTAGAAAGTCAGCTAATTTTGACAGGTCTTGGGGACTATCTGACCCACCAAAAGGCTAAAACCATACAAGTTTATGTGCCACACCATAGTGAGATGTAAGACTGAAGATTTCATCCTGAGATTATTTTCACATAACCCTAGCTAGACACAAGCCTGACAGCATGAAGACATGTTAGCTTTTTTTAATTGTGACAAACACAGACATATTTTGTCTGATCTTTGAAAGTATCTAAGAAATAAAAAAGACCTTAGACTATCAGCGTATGTCCACAAAAATAGAATTAAAACAGTAAAGCTTATATTTTAAATGCCATAAAATTCTCCATCCCAGGCTGTGGACTCCCTGGTGCCCACACCCGCCACTGAAAATGAATCTTTTTTAGAGAAAGGAAAGCATGTAGATATGAAATTTTATTCTACTTATGGAAAAACATAAAATCATAAAAAATGTGAGCTTCTCATACTCAAGCAATCAGTGTGATTGCCTTGTTGGATTCCACACCATTTTTTGCTCATTCTAACACTGTCATTTGAGTGTCATTTGGCTTTCCCAGGACAATCAATGATGAGTCTTAGAGTCAGTCTTGCCTCAAGGTATACATACCAGGAACACACAAAGGTGATAGGTAATTCAGCCTGAATGGAAATCTGATTGCTCAGAAAATGTTAGGGGAAAATGCAGCTGTTCTGAAACAGCTACCTCCAAAAACTATAAAGGACTCTAGCATCACATTTAGCTTTTCTTTTAGGATGTCTGTTGCATCAGTATCTTTGTCAGAATGGAAAATTCAGTTTCCTGGTTAAATGCATTTTTTTATAAGTAGTCAATGATACGCAAACATACAATTCCAAGCAATAGGGCCCAGGTACTGCCTGCAGTGGATGCTTGGTTCAGCAGGGAAGGGGCTCCTGCAAGGGGCAGGGCAGGCACAGGGAGGCAACTGGGAGGAGCTCCAAGCCCAGAGTACGGGGCACATTTGTAATGAGGAGCCAAACACACCTGTCAGGGGTGCAGATCAGTGAAGTGCATGGATAGACACATACATGATTACAACACAGCTGAACTGTAGCTCAAGCATGGGCTGAGGGTGATAGGCTTTGCTTAGAAAGAGCTCCTAAAGAAAATAAAGATAAGACCTTGTTGAGGCTCCTAATTTTCATCACAATGCTGAAGTACCTCCTCTGCCCTTTGGAAGGGAGGGTGGATATTTCAGTCATTGGATCAGGTATTTCCCTGCAGCCTGTGGAGAGTATTTCCTCAAGGAACTGTGACCCAAAGAAAGGCTATACTGAATCAAATTGTCTTGACAGGAACTGTGGCCCGCAGCAGATCCATGTTCAAGCAGATTTTTTTCCCAAGGTTTTCAACTAGTGGTGAGAACCTACACTGAAGCAGATGAAAAATATAAGGAGGAAGGAGCACCAAAGAGAAACTTTTAGGGACTAACCTTAAACCATATTCTCCATTTATCCTGCTCCTCTCAGGAGAAGGTAGGTGTAAAAGAGTGAAGGAGTAAAGCTGAGCATGGGATGAATTGAGTAGTTAGAGATCTTCTCCTAAGTCCTTTAGTCTCACTATTCAAATCTATTTCAATGGAAAAATTAAATTTTCTCCTCCATGTTGAGTATCTTGCCCACGACACTAATTAGTGAGTGATCTCCCACTCTATATCTTTACCTAAAAACTTTCTCTCTCAGTCATTCTATTGAGAGGGGGAGGGAGAAAGTGATTTAGTGACTATCTGACAGCCAGTAAAGAACATGCTGTCCTCAAATCACAAATTTATAGAATCAGAATGGTTTGGGTTGGAAGGGACCTTTAAAAATCATCTAGTCTATCAACTCTGTCATGGGCAGGAACACCAGAACACCTTCCAGTAGCTCAGTTGCTCAAAGCACTGTCCAGTGTGACTTTGAATACTTTTAAATTATGGGTCATCCACAACTACTCTAGGCAGTCTATTCCACTATCTTACCACTCTTGCTGTAAAAAAAATTCCTTATGTTCAAACAAAACTTATCCTCTTTTAGTTAAAAAGCACTATTCTGTCTTTTTGTTACAGATCTTTATAAAAAGTCTCTGCATGTCTTAGACACTCCCTTTAAGTACTGAAAGTCTGAAAGAAAGTCCTTGAGGTCTTTCTCTTCCTCAGGATGAACTACCATCTATCATAATCTCTCAGTCTTTTTCCATAAAAAACACATTGCAGTCCTTTGGTCATTTTCATGGTTCTCCTCTGGTTCTCCTTTAGCAGGTCCATGTCTTTGTTGTACTGGGGGCCCCAGAGCTGGATGCAGTACTTCCAGTGGTCTCTCAAGAGCAAAGTAGAGGAAGAGCATCTCCCTCATGGCATCTCCTTCTCAGGAAGCTGTAGAGAGAAATTAGGTCATTCCTCAGCCTCCTTCTATCCAAGCTAGACAAACTCAAAGTCCTTTGCTGCTCCTCATAGCACATTCCTTCTGCTTGGTCTTGTTGAACTTCATGACATTTGCATGAACCTATTTCTTTAGCCTGTCAAGGTCCCTCTGCATGGCATCTCTTCCCTCAAACACACTAACTGTACCACTGAGTTTGTTGCTGTCTACAGAATTTCTGAGCATGTACGTGACCCCACTGCCTATGTCGCTGATGAAAATATTTAATAGCCTTGGTCTCAGTATGGAGCCTTGAGAGACACTCATTGCTAGAGTTCAATCTGGACATTGAGCAATTAACTTCAGATCTTCTGAAATGGCCATCCAGGAAATTTTTCATTGATCTGGAATCAGATTTAAACAGATAGAATGCCAGGATAATTTTGAAATTCATGTTTCTTGACATTTGTTTTGTGCATAAAATGTTCTTGACCTTTTCATCTGTGCTTGAAAATCTAGGCCTAAATATTTTATTGTGCTTTCTGTGCACAGCTGGAGTCACTACTGAGATTGAAATACTCATACTTTGAAGGAAAACAAAAAAAAATTACAGTTCTGTGTTTCTTATTTCTTCAAGTATAGGAATGTGACACATTGGGGTTTACTGTAATACTAACAAGAGATTTGTGATGGGTTGACCTTGTCTAGCCTATCACTATCCTTCTCAGTGGGATATGGGGAAGAAAATAAGATGGAAAAAAACATGTGAGTTAAGATAAAGGCACTTTAATAAAGCAAAAGCAAACACCAAGTTCAGAAGCAAAGGAAAGCAAAACATTTACTCTCTACTTCCCATAAGCAGGTGATGTCCATTTGCTTCCTAGGAAATAGCAATTCAGGGCATGTAGCAGTTGTTTTGGAAGATCCCACAATAGCTAATGTTGCACATTCCACACAGCAACACTCACCAGCACTCATCTTTTTTTCTTTCTGAGATACCATATGATACATATGATATGAGACACCTCTGTCGTCAGTTTGGGTCAGTTGTCCTGCCTATGTCTCCTTCCAAGAACTTGCTCTCTCCCAGGGTACTGGTGCAGGGGGAACATTGGAGAGATGGCTTCATGCTGTGCCAACACTGCTCAGCAGTAGGCAAAACACTGGTACCAACACCTTTCTAACTACCAATTCAAAGAGCAGCGCTATGAGGGATGCTGTGGGGAAAATTAACTTCCCGTATTTAAATCATCTCAGCCAGATCTAACACAAGGCTTTGTGAGGCATTGTAGCATTTGCCATTTCCTGATCTTGTGCAAAAAACTAAGATGCAAAAAGGACTAATAACATTATCAATTTTTATATTTTTTTTTCTCCCCATAGAAGGCTTTTGAAAAGGCTAAAGTTTTACCTCAAAGTTTTCTATAACCCTCATTGTTTTTCTAAACACTCCTCAAAACACATATTTTATCTATTTACTTTTTTAACTAATACTCACAACTCATCTACCAGCTGAAGACTTAGAGATGATGTTTGTTTTCACTTTGATCCATAGACTGCTGTATTTAAACTGTAGCAATATTTGGTATTGTGGTTCAACAATGTAGTTCAAGAGCAGATATTACTTTTGACTTAAATCAAATGCATAAGGTTTAAGGCACATAAATTCAAAGTAAAATTTAACCCCGTCCATCATTTCTTCTTCAGCAGTAAGTTGATTCATTCATTCACATTTATTATATATTGGATAAGGACCTGGAATATCTTTGATTGTTGTAATGCAGTTTGCTTGTACAGTTGAGGAATTACAATCAGGGAGACAAAGAAAAAATGATTGACATGAATACATCTCATTATTCTGCTGAGAACTTGTTTTGACATATCAGTCAATGTAAATCATCAGTGTTACAATATCATTGATTACAATTTGCTTCTCTTTGATCACATCAGAAATTCCTTGTCAAAATAACATAACATATATTATCCAGACGATCTTAATTGTTTTAATAGTGTGTCTCACCTCCTCCTGCTGAAAACCATACAGACCACCTACTTGTAATTTGGGTTACTAACTGAAGTGTACTACAAGAAAAAAATAAGTTTGGCTATCATCTTGAAAGCTATGTGAGAACTTAATCTGAAGTCTGGAAATTAATGAAAAACCAGAATAATCTAACATGCTTTTGGGTTATCTAAGTGCTAATACCGGGAAGACCCAGCAAGTCTGCAGATGACACACACCTGAAGGAGGGTGTCCATTCAAAGGGACCTGGACAAGCTCTAGAAGTAGGCTCTGTTGAATACTTCAAATGTTCAAGGCAAGGTTGGATGGTGCTTTGAAGATGTCCCTGCTCATTGCAGGATGTTTGGACTAGATGACCTTTAAAAGTTCCTTCCCATCCAAACTATTCTGTTTCTATTCTTCTATGAAGATGGCAAGCATAGGTACAGTGTTCCAATCTCAAGGTCTTGGCCATGAAATACCTGCTAGGTTAGAATGAGATAAAATGAATGAGATTCCAGAGTTCTGCTTGGGCAAGAGTGAATCAACATTTAAGACAAACGATCACGTAAAAATTACCTTTCTGCCTTGCTCAGTTTTCCAGAAAAGTGCTCATTCTGCATCAGCTTGAAATTATGGAATGCATTAACTTTCAGGGCTAAAGGAAATAGAATTTTTCATTTCTAATTATTTCTAGATTTGTTCTAAGAGCCAGAACACTTAAGAAAGCATTAGGAGATCTATAGCAAGAACCAGGGTGCTAGGCAACATCCATGACCTATCATTTGAGTTCTTTGCTTACCATGAACCAGACACAGAAGTAGTATGATACATGATCCCTCACAGAATATGTGTTGATGATTTAGAAATCTGTATTGGAATAGGATAATTAAAACTGTGGATTTGAAAGCACAAGACTAAAATAAGACTTATCATACTCCTGAGGTAATGGATCTTACAACTGAGATACTAGATTTAAAGGGAAATAGTCTATATTTAAAAGGAAGAAGAAAGAAAATACATATTTTTGTGAACAATAATAGACATTAACTTTATGTTTTGAACAACAGATCCAGAGCTGTCCTACAGTCTATACATCTCTTCAAAAAAATTCCAGCAGTTCAGAAACAGAACAGAAATACACCCATACTTCTTTTTTCTTATGGGCTAACTTTAGACAGCAAAGAGGATTTTACTTGGTATTTCCCTCATGCTATGTGTTGTAGTTTTTATTAAGAATTCTGCACACCTATGACTTAAAGTTGAAGGACGGGTCATGAAGAATACATTTAAAAGGTCTTGAACTGTTTTTGTGCATATGATCTCTTTAGAGAAAAAAGAGAAAATAATAGCTTATGACTATACTCCCAACTGCCAAGTTGAAGGAAGAGTTCTAAAAATATTAAACTTGAGCTATTTTTTCCATCAAACCCATTATTTGGAATCTGGAGATGGGGAATTCAGTGAATTTTGTCATGTTTTATAGCTCAGGATATTATATTTTGAGGTTCTAAATAAAATGAGATTAATGGAAATATGTATTAGAAGTGAAAGATTATTCTTCTATCTCAAATAAAATTCAAATCATTTTAATACATAACTCTCAATTATTTTTGGATGACCTTCCACTGGTCTTTTAATTAGCTAAAGGAAGAAGGTATTTTTTTAAGAAGTCAGCACCATCCTGAGGGCCTGTCTCGAATGATGCACATGATGTTGGGGTTGCTCTCTCCTCAGTCCCAGCTTTGTTTGGGGTTATCTGAATGTTTTCCAAGACAACCTGTTTCCCTTTCTTGCTTTCCTGATAGTTCTTGAAAGAAGTACAGTATACTCCTCCATCCCACCACTGCCTCAAACAACTGTATTAGAGGAAAAATAATTTCAGCGAATTGGAATGTTTTGAAGGGAAGTTAGGACATGAAGAGACCATTCAGATAGAAAAAGTGAGACAAGCTGCAATGTTCTTCAGTCTGGTTTATGACTCCTTAGATATTAGGATTTCAAGAATCTTTAAATACCTAGTTATGAAAATAAAGTGGATTTATTTCTTTCAACAAACAACATGACCAGTTCTTTAAAAGAAAAGTAATAATCTTTAATGCAATAGCATTAGTGTAAAATTGGAACTAAGTCTTTCATTTTACTTCTGAAAAACACATTTAAGTCTGTAGAAGATAATGTTACCTGCTGGTTTATTGACTTAATTAAATGGTGCAATTTTAATGGATGAACAGAAAACCTCTTGTCGTTTCCTTGAATGTTATTTTTCTGATTTATTAAGAAACAATTTGTGAGTTACTATTATCATTTTATTAAATAAAGGTCATGCAAAGTTTCTATCTTCACTTCTACCACTTTATTATTATTATTATTATTATTATTATTTTAAATTTTACTTTTTTTCATTAAACTTATGAGTAAAAACATGCTATAAAAAATGGAAGGTGGACGAGGTGGGAAACAAAAAACCCACTGGGTCACCTAAATAATTTCCTAACATTGAAGATTCATTCCAAGAAATATCTAGGGGCAACAAGAAAAAGTTAAGGACTTTGGGATGCCATTCCATTGATTGAGTCTTGCTAACATGCTGAGTCTTGTACATGGCAACATCCATAAGCCAAAATGCATAGGTGAGCAGTGCACAGCTGTTACCTTTTGCTCACTGTTTACATAAAAGAAAGGTTTGCTTCCTCCATGTCTTCTTTTTTAATCCCTGCAGTATCTATCTTTCCTCAAAACAAAAATTACTTGAATATTTGTCTGTACAGAGATGACAGGTTTCTATTCCTGTTTTGTATACATACACAGACCAAACAGACTCATGCAAAGAGAAAATGAGGGGCTGCTAACAACTAAAGAATTACTCTAGTATATAATGCCATTAATTCCTCTTTTGGCAATTTTATGAAATCTCACAGGCTAGTTTCTTCCCAAGTTCCTTTAGAATGATGCATTGCTGTGCTGTGCCTAAAATAACCAGCAGTCCTGGTAATCCAGTCAACCAGGACAAAGGACATAAAGCATATCATTGTGCAGTAGAAACACTGGGGAGAAAAATAAGGGTAATGTGCCTTGCATGGAGCTGCAACCCCTTTTTATTTAAAACATGCTGTCCTATGTACCTGTGAAGTAGTTTTGATCCTTTTCTGCCCTGAATATTTTTGCCTTGGTAGAGTATAATGTTGTTTTCCACTTGAACTGAAACAGTAGAGCCCATTTCATTTCTCCAGCTTTCTTGTAAGCCCCGTTTAGGTACTGAAAAGGTGCAAGAAGGTAATCTTTAAGCTTTCTCAAGGATAACCAGCTCCAGCTCTCTGAGCCTGCCTTACCAGGAGGAGTATTCCAACCCTCTGAACATCTTTGTGGCCTTATTCAGTCCAACAGGTCCATGTCCTCCTTTTCACAGGGGTCCCAGAGCTGGATGCAGTATTTCAGGTGGGGTCTCCTTACAGTGGAGAAGATTTATAGTCTCATTCTGTATATTGATACAGAAGGGTTATTAGCGAGCTTTGTTTCTTTTAGATCTGTCAATATGTGCCACAGAAGTGAGGTTGTTTGGTAAAAAGGGGCCTACTAAGAAATATCTAAAATGTGTACTGATATTAGCAACATTAGTTTTTTTTGAAGCTGTAGTTATTTGGGAATTTATCTCAGTCTTTACAGTTAACAAAATTCCTATAATTAATATTATTAAATTTGTAGATTATTTTTATTCCTATTTTATCCAAATTATTTCTTTTCAAAACAAATCCAGCCATTGAGATATGGTTATAAATTATTCCTATTTTATTAAAATTATTTCTTCTCAAAAAAAGATAAATCTGGTGATACATTGAAATCTGGTGATACATTTGAATTTTGTCTTGAGATATTATTCAGTGAATCAAAAGCTTGATGATTCGAATTAAACCCTCAAAATTAAAAATTTTCTGTTCAATTAGACTTTATACAGTGGGACCAACTCTCCATTCTATCAGAATTGCTTCTGGCAACTGTAACATACCTGACATTTAAGAACTTAAAATGATATCTGACTGCCTTGTCACACAATAAGAAAAGAGGTCCAATTATCTTTAAAATGCATTTTGTCCTCTCTACAGAATTATCTTTTACATTATTGTGGTATTCCCTTCCATTTGTAATCCCTCTGTTTAGGCAGTAGATGTATTTCTCTTCTTTCTGGTTGTTTTCTCTCTTGAAGCTTTAACAGCTTAGAGAAATTTATTTCTGTGAGATCTGATAAAAAACACAAATAATAAACCTTAAGCTCCAAAAAATTATAGAGATGGAAAAGAGAGCAAGGTCTTTAACTCATTTCTCTACCAGTTCACTACTAGATTGTTCTTTTGCTTTGCAGAGCCTCAAAGAGTGCTCTTTCAAACATAAATTTGACAGTCTTCCACCTGGCTTCTTTCTGGTTTTGTGAACAAAAGCTATGGGATAATTTCTGTACTCCCTTCAAAAGCTCAATTGCTTGCTAAATTACTTTCTAGGCATCAAGTCAAAATTCTTTTAGATTTGAGTTATGTGTAGGAAAGAAGCTTTCCTGAAATTCATGCAAGTGATGCTAGAAACTTAATGCAAACAAAGCAAATACCAGAGAATTATGTATCCCTGAGGATTTAGTAGGCTCATTTTGCTCATTTCTCCCAGTCAGGAGCAAATCTTTCTACTTCTACAATAATAAATCACCACATTTATGGGTGTTCACTAACTCAGCAATGGAAATTAGTCCTTATTGCTATCCTAACAAAAATATTTCCTGTTTATGAGTTTGTATATGATGACTCATATTTACCAAAAGGACTATTCCAGATGTGAACCTCATTTACATAAAGAATTAATATCTTATTTGTGAATCTTGACCAAAGAATTACTAACCCTTTTCTTCTCATGCTTGCATAATGTAATAGTTCCTACCTGGCATTATTTTAAAAAGCATATATAGTTTATTCTGTGCATGAAAATTGCAGGAAAAGTTTGTAGAACATAATTAGAAACTTAATTATATATTGGGTTCTTTGCGTTCCAGATTCTTAAATTTTTTACTCTAGAGATAGATTTAAAGATGCTAGAAAGAATGAGATGAGAAATGTGAAGATAGTTTTCAGGCAAGAATACCAGCCAAAAATAACTGTCTAGTAAGTATTTTGACTGATGTACATTTAAATCAATACCCCATGTCAACTAATTTGTGGACAAATTTGAGTGAGCCATATTGAAGTGCAGAAAACTCCTCAGTTTGTAAACTTACAGGGTATATCAATGATAAGTCCTGATCAGCCAGTTCAAAGTGACCACAAGATCACAAATCTTTGAAAATACTTCAGCATAATTATGCAGAAACAATGGGAACAAAGCTGCAAGGAAACAATGTTAACCAAACCAATCTTACTAAATGTTATTACTTTATCCTGATTTTGACTGTGTTAAAGTTGCATCAATTTCTTCCTAATCATCTGGGCTTTTCCAGTAAAGACAGAATGTTTGAAAGATAACTAATTCTTGCCATTTGAGATATTTATTTTATTATTATATTAGCCATCCCCTAGAGATGCCATTTTCTTTCTGTTAATTACTGAGACAGAATAAAATACTTGATTAGACTCTGTAAGGCATTTCAGAGGGCCAAATTCATGTGAAATTAATTCTACCTCTTGAGCATAGAATAAACACCACAAAATACCTAGAACAAAGTCTATAGTGAAAATGGATTGGACAACATAAGGGGTCTATTGAAGAACAATTATTTTAAAAAACAAGTGGAAAAAAGAAGAGAAAATCACCCCAACCTAAAAGAAACACCCAGACCACAACTTCCTGCACTGTCTCATCACCACCAGTAAATCTTAAAATATTTGATGACATTTTTAGATTTTTGTTCCCTGATACTGATTAGAAAATAGAGGCATCTAGGCTTCAAACCTCATAACATAGAATAATTCAGATTTCAAATGACTTGTGAATGTCTGATTTCTGCTTAAGTTAGAGTCAGCTCAGAGATCAGACCATGCTGCTCTGATGTTTTTAGATCTTGAAAACACTGAAGGACAGACATTTCTGGGCAACCTGTGGCATCTGCCTGGCTCTCTGAAGAGTAACTGGGGTAAAAAAATAAAGACATCAGTTCTCAGTTGTGGTAGTAGTGGCAGTTGTGGCAATGCTAAAGTACGGTAAATAGTAAGTTTTTAGTTAATTTATGTCATATTCAGAAGTGAAGGCTTTTTCTGGCTTGAGTAAGTTAAGAAATAATGTATTTCCTAAGATTTTCAGTAAATCACTTTAATTATAAGTAAAGGTCTGGTCTTTTTCAAGGGGAAAGTAGAAAGAAAAAAAAAAAAGCAATTTGAAGAAAATCTAATTTTAGAACAGAAAAAAAAGATACAGATATAGACATACAAAGAACTGCTTCTGGCACATGTAGGGTATTGACTGATTTTATACCAAGGAAGAGAAAAGCTGTTAAGCAAAAATATGATCCAGTGAGATATAGGAATATCTTAATATAGGAAAAAAACATGAAAAAGGGTTTTTTTTTTCCTATTCAGGAAGTGTTTGTTTTCCCCTATATATTGCTTACTCAGTTTTCAATTTATTAAAAGAGAGTAAATAATAGAGGCACATTACATATATATCTAAATTTGTGATAGCTTAAAATAGAATAATTATGAGGAAATATGAGTGAAGAATCATTTTGCATACTTAAAGAGTATTTGTATAATAAAACCAGTATATAGAATATAGCAGCTAAAAAATCACCTGAGTATCAACAATCACATATTTTAATGCATATGGTATTTCTCTGAGAAATTCTTATCTTGATTACTGTGATATTTCAAAATTTTTTTGTAAATTAAAATTTAAAAAATTAAAACACATCACAGCCAAAGTCTGGTAAAGCCACTATTATCATAAATTGAGCATATTTCACTGTTAAAAATTTAAACCATTTTTCTTTCGCCACATTGTAAAAATTTCCTTTGAATAGACATCCTTCTCTTTCAAGTTCATGTACTGAATTTCCCACTGTTTCTGCTGTTAACAAATAAGCAACTCTCTCTTTCTCTTAACACACATATTATGGCTATTGTCTTAGTGTTTAAATAATTCCCTCAATTCTCAATTTGTAAGGAAGACTATGAGGACATAAAAATGGATTAAAAAACCCACCATAAATCTGCCAGAGCTCAGTTTTCCTATGAATTATACATAACTAATGATGACATAACTGATGCTTGGTGTAGAATAAAGTTTACTATTTTAAAGTCATTATGATTCTTACAACTTTAATGAAAAACTGTACATGTATGGAAATGAAGTGGAAAATCTATGCAGAATGATTAATTAGAACAGTATATTTATTAGCCATATATTATGTGGAATATGTAACTGCTTCACACTCTCTCCCTCACAGTATGTCCTTGCCAGTTTAGGAGATAAGCAGAGAAACAGTCAATATTAAGGGCATTCAATCATATATGTCATGCTGTAATTTTATTTCAAGTCTTTTAAAAAGTGTAGAAGTTCCAAATGTGCTGTTTGATCAGGACCAATTTGGAATTGTGCCATTTTAAGATGATTCATCTGCAATGGGTTCTTGTCATAGCACTAATGATTATAGGAATAATTAAGAGTTTTAAGTTCATAATAATGCCAAGAGTAAGGTTGCCTGATACCAGGCAGCAGTAGAATGATAGAGAGCTATCATTTAGCTTCCATGACCAAGGCTGGAAATAAAGCATCTCAAGTTAGGAATAAAAATCCCTATGTACCATATTTTTGCATGTAATGATCCTGAAAAACAGATTTTGCATGGGGATACATTAGCTACTTAGTTACAATAACACTAATAATAATAGCAAAACTGTAGTATCAGTCATAGCTGAAGAGTTTTAAGTTGTAAGGATAACCAAATGTGTGAGAAAATGGATCAACATCATTGAAATCACTGAGATCTATAGGAGACTAGTGCCTATATAATTAGTTTCACCCCTATTTGCTCAATATTTTCTTTCTACAGTGACAAAAAAGAAATCATTAACTTTCTCCAATAATTTGTCAAAGAGATTAACTCTATGTCCTTCCCTTGATCCTCAAGCTTTTTCACTTTGTTTTGTGACTTCTGGGGCAAGGTGTGAAGTGAGAGAACCGTTTGTTGGGCACCTGACCACCATGCAAGATCAACACAGAATACCAACTCCTTTAACCTACCTATGAATTTGTGAACCTGAGGAATCAATCCTTCATTTTGGGTTGCAGGAGTCATGTTCTGAAGGCTTCTTTGACTGACACTATACGTGATTGTCAACTCTTGCTCTGTCTTTGGTAACACATGCTCTGTCTGCGTTGCTAATTGAATTCTGTGATGGTAATCAGTTAATCTTGGTTTGAAAAGACCTAATACACAATATCTTCCAGGAGATTTAAAAAGGTAAGTACTTAATTTACAGGTCTGAAATTGCTTCAGATATAGATACTGAAATAAGTATCTCTTCAAAGGTAATTGTTTTAATAAGAGTTCTACTGATATAATTTTAAGTAATGGAGGAATATCAAAGTCTTAACCATCGAAGAAATTTAGAAAAGGGTTTTCTAAATTATTTTATTGGACTATGTCTATATTCACCTATGCCAGACTGCACTTGTTTGATTTAACCTGGTGTGTTGGGTCTGGCTGTGATGGAGTTCCTTCCTCTGCAGTAGCTCTCACAGCGCTGTGTTTTGCATTGGTAGCTGGAAGGGCATTGATAAACACAGCAGTGCTTTGGCTACACCTGAGCAGCTCTTGCACAGCATCAGGGTTGTCTCTACTACACTGCCCCCTCAGCAGTAGGTTGAAGATGGGCTAAACCTTGGGAGGGGACACAGTCTTGGCCACTGATCCAAAATAACCAAAGTGAAATTCCATAGCATAAAGACACTGCTCAGCAGCAAAAGCTAAGAGAAAGGAGTAGGGAAACATCATTACAGTGTTTGTCTTCCAGAGCAACGACTGTGTTTTCTGAAGCCCTGCTTCCAGGAAGGGTCAAACATTACCTGCTAATGAGAATTAGGGTATACAATCTTCTGTTTTTCCTTGCTTCTATATGCACCCTTTTCTTTTGCTTTTTTAAACTGCCATTATCTTGACCCACAAGGGGCTTTTTTCCATCTTCTTTTCTTCTTTCCCATCTTACCGTGGAAGGGAATGAGAGAGAGGCTTAGTGTTCAGCAAGCATTCAGCCAAGGTCAAGCCACCACATCTGGCTTTTATGTGCTAGTCATTTCAACTTTGTTTTTATTTGTGGGTTTGTTGTAGGAATGTTTGTGTTTTTTCATTTATATAGTTAAATAGCTTCTTTGAAAAGTCATTAATACTAGATAAAACTGTGACTGGAACAGTGGATACTAGAAGACCTTGGTATCATCACCCTAATAATTTTCAAAAACCGTATCATTAGTATTTACTATGTTTTTTCATGAATATTCTAGTTCAATACTGAAAATTATACAGATCCCTCAGAATCATACACCTGATATATCTGACAATGTCTATTTGTAAACTAGGACTATAATATCTTTGTTATATGATTAGTCACTTGCTACTGTAGTGTTACAATGTTTTCTGGCTATGATAGATTAATATGCAATGACTCTTTTGGAAACAGTTTGAAAAAGAAGATAGCATTTAACTTTATTTTGCATTTATTTAACTTTATTTTGGTTAATAATATGACCAACTGAGCCAGTGAAAATGTCAATTGTGAAAAGGAGAGCATCTACATGAAAGGTTTTTGTAGCAGTCACAGTATTAGCTGAGACTGAGATAGATAGAAAGCATGGAATTAGTTTCTTTGTGAATTTGTGTTGAATATCTGTGTAACCTCCCCAGGAAGCTTATCCAGATATTACTGTAAAACAAAATCCACCAACTTTCCTCTTCCCAGCAAAAAAAATGTGTATGCAGTAAGCTTTAATTAAGTTGCTAAGATTTTATAAAACCAATTTTTCTTTCTTTAAAATTCTCTTTATACACTCCACAAACCCCAGCAGAAAACAAGTGTTTATAAAGACAAAGCCCCTGTGGAGTGTGTCAGCTGTCACCCTCATAGACTTCCCTTCCTTTAATGAGATCATAAACCCTTTTCTGCTGCAGAAAGCCTTGTTTACATAAACTGTAATCTATTTCCTGAATGGGAATTTTGTAAAGGTAGTCTATTCATCAGATAGACATTAAAGTTTCTTACAGGGACTTAATGTGGCATTAGGTATGATCCTTATATCAGATTTCAAATTTATTTTTCTTGCTAACACAAAAGATTTTTTCCATTAAAAGAAAAATTCTTTTGGTCTATTGATTTAGGGACTCATCTCAGAAGGTTTAAAATGCCACTGTACAATTCAAAATGTCATGATTTTAAGAATTTTCATAATCCAATTATTTTCTGGATTGCAGTTAGAAGTATATAGAAAGCAGTATTTATCTCTAGAACATTACCAGTGAATAGGTGTCACAGTCTGGTCTGGTGGTGAAAGTGCTGCAGCCTTCTTCACTAGAAGAGTCTTTAAAAAGATACCTAGATCCTTGGAGGCACAGGGACTCTCAGGCAAGGAGTGATTAGCTCTTTGTGCACCCTTAGGTGCAGAGTGATCAGCTATTTGGTGCGCTCCCAAGTGCAGAGTGATTTGCTCTTTGTGAGGCTGCCTGAGCAGCAGAGCCACGTTTGCCACGCCGGGTGATGCAGGAGTAAAAGCAGCAAGACAGGGTCTTTCCAATCTCCAGGAGAGCTGCTTGATTCCACAAAAACTGGAGGGAAAAGGAGCCCCATGGTCCCAGGGAAGAAGGATTATACAGGGTAGCCAGGGGCAGGGTTTCACAACTTGACCAATGGGGAAAGGAATTTGGAAAGGGATCAAGCAGGGGAAGGATCCAAAAAGACCCAATCAGGAGGAGTAAAAACCAGGAACAAGGAGAATAACCAGTGGGGTATGAAACATTAACATAGAACTGCAAAGGCTCATGGGTTGAAGTATTTTTTCTCACCCTGACCTACAAGGAAAACTCTCAAAAGAACTTCCCAAAGGAGAGTCCTTGTACCCTGAGACATGGGAAATTCAAAATAATGTGCATGGTGAAAAGATTTTGAGTGTCTCAACGAGAATGATTAAAAATTATATTTTAGTGATCAATAAAAATACATCAAAGATATTTCTTTGAAAAGTAGAGAGCAATTCTTAGCTATATGAAAATTAAAAAAAACAAAACAAACAGCAGAACTGAATAAATCACTATATAAAATCATGACGCCATGGTCACTTTTTCCAGTTCTGATATGTAGTATGTATAGATCATATTAGAATTTAAAAACAAAAAAAACCAAAACAAAACAAACAAAAAACCCCAAACAAACAACAACAACAACAACAACAACAACAACAACAACAACAACAACAACAACAAAAAAAAAAAAAAAAAAAAAAAAAAAAAAAAAAAAAAAAAAAAAAAAAAAAAAAAAAAAAAAAAACTTGAACAACTGACTGTGATTTCAGGAATGATCATTAATATTGAAAGTTTTTGAGAGAAAGACTGAATATATAACTTTGCCTCTCACTATGAGAAAAAGTGATTGCTGAGAGTGAAGGATAGTGAATTAGATTAATATCAGTGACACCGTAAGGATGGCAAATTTGGAATACTTATCGAACTTGTGATTGCTTTCTTTTTGCTATTTATTTTATTTTTATGGCAGAACGACTTTCTAATATGAAATTTCCGGGCAGAAATTTCTAGAAAATTTCTATTGGTGTTAGCTTGCTCTCCCACACACATCCACACCCACTTGGCAGTCATAAATCTCTTTGCCTCAGAATGTCACATAGACTAACACTAAGAAAGAAAAACTAAAACATGATGCATACATCAGCTCTTTGAATGATCAGGATGCAAACTTCTCTGCAATTACTGGTAGAGATTTCCAGCTTAACTCTGTTTTTTAATATCTCAGAAAATCTGTGGAAAACCTGGTCATCCAGGAGTCTTCCACAGTAGTTTCTGCTGTACAACTGGCCAAATTATACAAATGAAATTTTAAATATTCAGTAGAAGGTGCTCCTAAAGATACAGCATTGTCATGTAACTCAGCTTTTTTTTATGCAGTTCAGACAGAATATGTTTTGTACATATCCTAAGACAACAATAAGTCATGTGTGCAATCATAAATGGACAGGTCTTGTGCATATTTTTCAACATCTACTGAGCTTCTGACTGCATGAAATGTATGATGCTGATTTACATTTGAAACACTTTTATTATGATTTTTTTCTTTTATATATTATTGTTGGCTGGGAAAGCCAAAGTAGCATGAATTTGTGTCCCTCCTATTAAATCTCTGGTGCTCATTTGAGGGTTTTTTTTTCTTGTGTGTTCCTTGTGATCCCGTTATCCAGTTCTACCCTTGCAATGAAGATTCTTTGCTTCCCTTTCTGTTTCATGATCTTTGCTTCCCCCTGTTCTTCTAATCACTGATTTTAACTGAAGATTTTATAAGTTTCGTAGGACAGAAGAAACTGCAATTGCAGTTGTTGTCTTCAAGACAAATATTAACCTTTTCCTGGCTTTAACTTATTTTGGATTCATTTTCAATTGTACTGCAAAAACACACTCAATCATTTGTTACAGGATAAGACTACTACTTAATAGATGAGATTGCATTTAATTGAGGCTTTTTTTCTCAGATAGTTTATCATGCAGTGAGGTTTTAAAAATCTATCAACAACAGAATCTAGGGATCAGCACTTTCAGTCTGAAATGGAGACATTTTCCCTGCCCGGAATTTCAGTTTAGGAAAAAATAATCTGCCATTTACTTCAGCATCAGAATGGTGTGTTCTGTTTCCTTTGTGTTAAAATCCCTATCTATGAAAAAATCTTATTCTTGTAAAAGAATGCTGGAACTGCAGTTTTCACAAAAATAATCCTTTCCTTACACCTTCACAGCCACAGACATTTAAGAAGAGGAGCTATTGAGGGTTTCTTACTTAATCGGAACACTTTCTTCTCATTGAGATTATCAACTTCATTCTCCAGAGAGTAAGATAAATGATCGCCTGCTTAACAGATGAAGAAAATAAAAAGAAATATAAAGTCAGTTGAGTATTTGTGAAAAGGTAGCTTTCCCCTAGTTCTCTTTCTCTGAGAAGGCAAAAATAAAGACTGATATGTAGACAACCTAAGCACGCATCATAAGACCTTGTAGAGATTGACCCAAATATCTTTAATGGATGTAAATTTGCCTGTTCAGATGACAGCCACAGCCTAGGTTATTTTATGGACATAGAGCTTTAAGAAGAAGTATATGAAGTGTATGAAACATACTTTCACCATTTGAAAACTGCATCCTTTTACCCGGTTTACTTATGATTATGTTCAACTCTAAGCTACATTGCTGTATTGTTGCATGAAGTCATATATAAGAACAAGCATAAAATTATGCTGTAGTTTGCTTTTTAATGGAGTGAACATCCAATAAATGCTTAAGGACACTATAGATGAGTGAAACTCTCAAGGTTATGCCTAGGTGCTTGAAGATATAGGTTAGCTGCATTAGAGTAACTGTATGTAAGAAGAGAACCTTAGTCCAAATTTTACTATTTCTTGGAAATAAAGAACTTGGTCATGGCAAGCTTATTATTATCCCTACCATTCTTATTATTTACATTGTTAAGGAGGAGATAATCACGGTGTATTGAATACTGCTTGAGCATTAGCTAACCAAAGTTCATGACCTATGATATAATAATTTAAATTGTAAGTGCAATGGATTTCTCTCTGTCCCAAATAAAGATTGCACCCTCCTATTTTGTCTAAACAAACAAACAAAAATATATATATCTTAGATGAAACAGTAAGGGAAAAAAAAAAAGGTTCCAATAAGCAAAACAAAAAACAAACCAAACAAAATTAAGTCCTCTCAATCTTTCTTTCCAGCAGTTTTGCAAGAACAGAATAGAATCTCATATAATCTCCTTTATATTAATTATCTAAGACATCCCTTTATAAAAGCTCTTATAATCTATAATAAAAAACTAAACTAATATCAGTTCACAGTGGAGAAAGTTAACTGAACCATATTTTAGACCCCTTCTCTATGGAAACTCATTCATTTACATTACTTCAATGTCTCAGCTACCACAGCTTCCCTCAGATTTCTTTTTTCCCCCTAAACCTATAAACCTTACTGCTTACTGTTAGTGTGCTTTCCATCACAAATATTCCTGCGGAACCCTGGTTTATTCCTGCAAATTTCACATTTTCAAACAGCAGAGTCCTCAAAGGATGGATGCTGTCCCCGTCTGCACAAATTTATCATTCTTTTGAAATGAAAAGACATGAAAAACCATGCTGTCCTTTGGTACTCTGATAGGGTTTATCTGATCTGACTGCAACAGGTCAGATGTGTCCTTATTCAGGAAATTACCAGCACTCTGACAAGTATTGACCCAAAACACATATTCTCTGAAATTTGTAATTTCATGTAGGTAAATCTGTTATATGTGTTGGTCACCTCTTTTGTAGCTCATTTTCTCCTCTGTCAAGTCACATGAGAGCAAGAAGATAAGGATAATGTGGGAAGTATATCTTCAGGTTAGCATCAAAACCCAGCCTGTCATGACAGCTGTAACTGTAAATGCAGTCTACCTTAAAGATAATTTAGTTGTTGAATAGCAGCAAGTGTTGAAAATAACATCTCGCAGATAATGGCACATGAGCTAGAAAAGCATCCAGTCAAGCTCTGGGGAAGTTATGAAGAAATTTAGGTAGAATTCAGAGCCCAAGAGACCTAAATTCATTCTTCCACAATCAGAGGCAGATCGAGCAATAACTTCTGCAGTGTGACCTCAGCTCCACCCTGGTAGGACTGAAAAGAAAAAACTAATTCAGTGTGCCCAGAAACTGTCAGCAAATGTACCTGGAGCCATGTCATTGCCAAAGGCTGGAGAGAACTCATTTGTTTTGTGCTGCTTGTCCAAAACGCAACAGGCAGCACCAGCATTTGACCTACAGAATGAACTTGATTCAGGACTGCAGTGATAGCCCAGGTACCAAAAGTTGCTGAGGTTTATAGCTGGCTCTGAGGTCCCTAAAATTACTCAAGGTAAGGTTAGATGGGGCTCTGAGCAACCTATCTAGCAGAAAATGTCCTTGCTCATGGCAGGGGTGTTCTACTAGGTATCTGAATATGAGAAAAATTTATTCTGGTGATGACTTGAAGGAATGTGCATAAGATAAGTATTATTGGGAAAAAAAAAAAAAAAAAAAAACAAAACTCTCAGTAGCTAAGTTCTTAAAATGTACTTATTTTTATATGGAAATTAACATGTAAATTAAAACAACTTCCCCCCCGCCAAAAAAAAAAAAAGAAGAAAAAAAAGAAAAAAAAATACTAAAGCATCACACAATGTTCATTGTTAACTAATTTGACACAAGTTAGTTACATTATTTATGAGACTGTTAGACTGTTATACAATGCAACTGTCAAGGATCAATCTGACTCTGAAAATACAATGAACTCTCAATACTTTCAAACCTTCCTTACAAAGCTGTGCTTTTCTATGTCCACTGAAAACTCAGCTTTTCTTGTGCTAATTAGAGGGTTGGTGGGTTAACAAGACTGTGTTTTTCCTAGGGTGCACCTACATGCTCAGAATATGTGGAAAACATTTTAATTTAAATCCAGGATTTTTTTTCCCCTCAGATTTCTTCTAACAGCTCCAATTATTTTTAGGTATTATACTGAAGACTGTTATTTCTGAGAACATTGCAGCCTTTTAGTAACATATATACAACTGTGATCTACACATTGACTTAGGTTACAGATATACACTATGAAGCATGAAGCTTTGCTGAAAGGACATCAAAATGACTGAACCATCTCGTTGGTTCTTTAACTTTTTGAGTCGCTGGAGATAAAGAGTGTTTCATATGACTACATGCTACAAAAGAAAATAAAACCAAAAAAAAAAATCTAGCTTCTGAAAAAATCCTGTAAAAATAGGAAAATTAATTTTAAAAAATATATAATTTGTGTATTTTGAGAACACCTTATAGAATTTTCTAGAGAGGATAAAATTTTAGTGAGAGACTCATAAAACCTAGAAAAAGAGTTTTCAGAATGCATACTATGTGACAGGAATAATTGCTTCACGAAGTCATCTTTTCACAGAGCTGACTTTAGTGTTCCCTTAAAACATGTCAAGTAGGTATTTCTACAACTTCAAAATATATATCAAAGGATACTGGAAAAAAGTATAATTTCACCTTCATTTGGGACTTAGTGAAATATGACATAGGTGGTGGATGAGAATGAAAAAAAATCTACTAGAATGTCTTCACTTTCATTAAGAGCTTTTAAAGCTCTATTGAAAGAGTTACTAGCTATTGGATCTTCTTACTAGATATTATAGGTGAAGATTCAGAAATATTTTTGTTATTAATCAATTCTGTGTTGTTGACCACAGCAGGTATTCTCTAACTATTTTAAGCTACATGTAAGGGCATAGTTTAAACACATCATGGTACTTTCTTCACAATCTTCATGTGGACAATAATATTGTATTAATAATGACAGCAATGCCCTACAAAGGAATTTTATATGACCAAATTTCTCTGATCTCAGTGATGTTTCAGTGAAGGTTTCTCTTGAGTTTTCTGGAGTTGCAGTTCACTGTATGCATTCACTAAAATCATCTATGAGTCAGCATAGACTACTACTGACTGAATATATGAGTGTTCCTTCCTGAGGTTTTGGAGAGGGAATGACACTACAGACAGGGAAGAAAAGCTTATTTCTACTTCATTCATGCTGTTGAAGCAAATGCTGTGGTCCTGGTAAGTGAAAAGATATAAACACAGAAAAATCATACTTGGGGAAAGACTGAGACAATTCAATATGGCATGGCAAAAAATATTTCTCTTGCTGTTCTGGTAGTGGTGACACTAATATTTATATTCTTTTTACTCTGCAGTACTGAATCATGAGTCTGATATGGAAGCATACGATTCATCAAGACTTTCTCATCTACAGAAGGAAAGAGTAATGTCTAAAGGCATCAAGATGTCTAAACCAAGAGGAATTATTGATGTGCCAAAGATGCTGTTATTTCTTCATTGACTGCAAAATACTGTAGATTACTAGTTTAGACAAAATGTACAAATTTATGTAAATTTAGGTATTTTAGATATATTTAAATTTAAAGACATCAATTAAGTGAAAGTAAAGCTACAACTATCTACAAAAGAATGTATATATGTAACCTATCTCTGTAGAAACATTAGAATTTTTTCTCTAAGAATGTTTTTCTGTGCGAAATTAATTTTAGAGTAATAGAATCCTTTAGCTTGAAATACAATAGCCTAAATTGATTATTTTTCTTGTATTATTTTGCAGAAAATCTGTTTGTTTGTTGGTTTGGGTTTTTTTTTTCATGTTCATAGCTTATAGTGTTTTTGGCTCATCAGCCAGGGAGGCTTTTTCATGTATTTTGAAAGCCTAACAGTAAAAACCTTGCCAAACATTCTCTTAACTATGGTCACTGCTGTTGATGTGCCAAGGCACCCAGCCAGTACAAGTCCCAATTATTTTTCTTCCCCAGGCAATAAACATTTTCACTACACTCCCTACTCTCTTCCAATTCATATAGTGAGCCATGCAAACCAATCCAAAGTGAAGTGAAGGAAATGCTCACCAATTGCAGGCATTTGTCCCGGCAGTTAATGGCAGAGGCAGAGCCTGGACACAACCAAATAACACGACACAAAATCAAACCCTTTTTTTTTAACTCACTGCCTTCCTCTCGTAAGGCACAAAAGCTGAGCCTCTTGGCATTGTGGCTGAAGACTTGGGTACAGGATGGTCAGTGACAGGGAAACAGAAAATGAATGAGCAGAGGATCAAGAGGAATGGGAGGGGAGGGGATGGGGGAGGAAGGAAGGAGA
>VWZU01008467.1:166101-204722 GCA_013397095.1 Sterrhoptilus dennistouni | reverse complement strand
GAAGGAAGGAAGGAAGGAAGGAAGGAAGGAAGGAAGGAAGGAAGGAAATGAAATGCAGGTTTTGGCTAAAAAAGCCCTCATTTATTTAATTTCATGTTGGTATCTGCTAACAGATGTCTCTGTTTAAATGAATAAACAACTGAATCTTGATCTTTACTAATGATTATTAGAGGAATCAAGAATGTCTTCTATGAGAAAATAGGTATCATTAAACCTGTATTTGATTTTTTTTCTTTTTTCCCTCCATTCAGTTCTCCCATCCCTTTCTCCTATCCTTGCTCTCCATTGAGGAAAGTTAACGTTATGAGAGCAGACTGTTTGGCAGTTTGTTCTCTTTCTCTGTGGTTTCGATTCTTGTTTTTTCCAAAATATTCAAAATTTCTTTAAATTGATTTAAATAGAATATATTAAGTTCTTTGACCCTTTTCTTTATAAATTTCCTGTTATAGGGAATAAAATGTCTGTATTACGCGACTTATATACTATTCTACAGGGGAAAAAAACCACAAACATTCCCCTCTTTCCAATGCTCTTGTAACTCATACTTCAACATATCTTTGGTAAAAGATTTTCTTTTAATTTCCTTTGTCTTTTCTACCATGAAAAGACCTCTAATTCAATATGCTAGAAATTTGCTTTTTTATGGCCAGGGTCTAGTACTAAATTTTTTGTTTCATTTATTTTTTAAATAAGATCTAAGATGGGCAGTTTAATCTTTTCTTATATTAAAAAATAAGTCCTTAGTTAGTGGCAAAATATTTGGTTTTAGAATTTCAGAAATAATGTTTTTCTTTATTATATTTAAAAGTTTTCATGTCTTCTCTTTAAAAAAGATTAATGGACTCTGTTCTTATAGGAAGGTAAAATATTAAACTTCTGTTGATCAAAAAAACCAAACTGAGCAAAATCTTAGATAATTTTTGCTAATATTTTCATTAAAGGTTTTTTTTTTACATTTTAGCTTTTTTTTCTAACATCTTTTTGAATTGTGTTCTGCTAAATATGTAGCAGTGCAAGCACTAGCAAATAGAATGTTAAGAAAAAGTGGATTCCAACTACTTGGAAACTGTACTGTTGATTAACAATTACAAGAACATTGTGTGCAAATTGAAATAGGTCCCAGGCTTCTTACCTTGGAAAAGTACTATGATGTGCAGATGTGAAGGGAACACACCTATTAAGGATTCAGATAGACAAAATTGTCGTGCCTGATACAACTGTCCAGAATATAGATGAATTCTGTTCACTTCGTTCTGCTCATAAAATGCTTTGCTATGTTGACATTTAGAACCCCAGAGGATAGCCACACTTCACTGAGCCGATGTTAGATATTGGTTCAGCTGTATCAGTTCTGCCGGAACCTATTTACTAGCTAACAAAATCTAAATTACATTTGGAAGCTTATTTGAAGAAAGCAATCCTTGTGCTTCATTGCCCTAGTTTAACGCACTGCTGATTCACTACACTTTTCTACCCATGTAATTCTTCAGAGAAACCTATTTTTAGCAACCACCAACAAAAAAAATACAAAAGGAAATCAAGATTTTTTTTGAGTTCTCTATTAGAAGTGTTACTCATGTAATAGAAATTAAAATAATAGCACTGCTTTCATTAAATGAACCAGTTAAAATTTCACTTGAAAATCTAAAAGGTACTCTGCCTGCCTGACAGCTGCTGCTTTTGAAGAGCACAAGTGTCCCAGAAGTCCCATGTCACTTCTGCCAGTCATTTGTAAATGACTAATATCCTATGCTCTCTCAAAAACAACTAAATTCAGATTTGAAGGAAATGGGTCAAGCCTTTGCTCAGAGTAAATAAGATTAAGGAGGTTTAGTTAGCTGACACTTCAGTTGGTAAGCTGAATAGCTCTGCTGTCTTCACTGACTATAAAGACTAGATTCCCATTAGCTCTCCATTAGCTTATTTGAATATGTTTACCTCTTTACGTTATATGATAAAATTTTGTCTGCACACCAACACATGAATCCAAAGAGACAATGGCAGATGGGGAAGACCAAACAATATCTTGCCCTGACTAGGGAGGGCCCAGCACAGGAGAACCATCAGTCTCACAAGCCCAGAGGAGGACAGGGGTGCAATATCAGGGAAAACCTCAAATTAAAATTTCAGAGGAAGGAACGCCATATACTGGCTGAATACCATACACTGGCTCTTTCTAGTGCTGTCTCAGACAATTCAGACCAAGCATGAAACCCATCAAGAAAAGTCATCATTAAAGCCTCTGGAAAACTGATGGGGGGTGGGGGGGAGGGGGGTGCTGTCTGTAGATATGGGATGCAAAGGAGGACCAAATAAGGACTGAAATGTCAGGGACTTCTTGTGGGGTTCTTAGGGAAGGAAACAAAAGTGGAGAAAGGAAAAAGAATTAGGTAATTTTTGGTAATTTTGGAGAGGAAAAAAGATGGGAAAATGGAGGAATAAGGTAATGAGGGACTTGTCACAAACAACCAGTACACTTGTTTTCCCTGTTCTCGTTCATCAGTGGCTGTACGGTTCTGTGTTTCTGACTCCTAGCCTGGGTGAGAGGAAACTCCATTCCGTGTGTGTGTGTGTGTGTGTGGAGGTCTGAGTGCAGTAAACAGTTGGGGACCTTCAGTCACAAGGTGTTCATGGTGCTGCATCCAGAACTAGAGTGACTGTGTGCCACAGGCCTTGGATCAGTGACTGGAACAGACCAGGGTAAGTTAAACCAAGTGCCAGACACCAGGATTGGGCAGGCATTCTATTTTTTGCAAGAGTAGGAGCCTCAGTTAACATGCCTCTGTCTCTAAATTTCTGTTTAATAATCAAAATAAATAGGAAAAAGGAAGAATAAGACACAGGGATAAACTTAAATAGCAGGCTAAATCATTATCAAAAAAGAAAAACCTTGCTTTTCCGTATTTTCAAGCATCAGATATGCAGAGTTCACAAAAGTGTGTGACCACCAACATGTGATTTATGGTATTTCATCCATGGATGGAGAGCATCCTCTCAGCCATTACACTGATAATATGAAGCATTTGCTTGCAGTAGTTAGGAGGTAAACTTGAAAAACTATTTATATAACTTACAGGATTTATTGGATAAAAGAAATAATAAAATATCCCTTCCACAATCATGTCAATTCTGTAAATTTCAGAAAAAATTCAAGTAATTCTAATTAAGAAATGACTAACCAAATTAGTGTCTGGCAATGCATATCCTAATAACAGGAACCAGATGCTACTAAATCTTGATGAGGGTTATCGTCAGTGCCTGGAGCTAGCACAGATAGACAGTGTATATTAATATCACATTCACTTAAATTGGATACTGGCGCTGTCTGCCACAGGGACCACCTAAGGCAAAAAGCTTACTTACATACCCCTATTTCTATAAATATTTATGTAGTCATATACTGGCTCTGTGTCATTTAGTAGCTCACACAAGGAGGGAGACATTTCACTTTATTAATGTCCTGGTTTCATCTGGGACAGAGTTAATTTTCTTCTTAGTAGCTGGTACAATGCTGTGTTTCTTGGCTTTATTATGAGAACAATGTTGAAAACACCCTGATGTTTTGGTTGTTGCTAAGCAGTGCTTACCCTCAGTCAAGGATTTTTCAGTGTCTCTGCTAGTGAGGACCTACACAAAAAGCTGAAAGGCAACATGGCAAGGACAGATGACACAAACTGGTAAAATGTATATTCCATACTATGGAACATCATGCCCAATACAGAAACTGTGGGAGTTACCTGGAAGGAGGCCCATTGCTTTTTGGAAATGAGTTGAGTATTGGTCAGTGGGTTGTGAGCAATGGTATTGTTCATCACTCATTTCTTTTGGGTTCTGTTACTCTCTCCCCATCTTCTTATCATTACTATTATTAATAATAATTATTATAAAGTGTTCCATATAAATTATATTTTATTAGTAATTATATGATTTTAATAATTATTATTATAACTATTTTTTGGTTCAGTTTTTAAGCCATTCTTATCTCAACCCAGAAGTTTTATCTTTTCTTTCCAATTCCCTTCTCCACCTTGTTGTACGCTACTTAGTGTTCATTTCGGGTAAAACCTGACAATTAAGTAAACCAATAAGATATTGTAGAAGTCAAATATTTTTTAGCTAGAAATAGACTTATAGAATCAGAAAACTGTGTTGAAAGTGATGATTAACAATCACCTAGTACAACCTCCTGACCATGGGCAGGGACCTCCTACTCAACCAGATTGTTCAGCCCTATCCAAACTGGCCTTGTACACTTCCAGGGATGGGGCACCCACAACGTCTCTGGGCAACCTGTTCCAGTGTCTCACCACCTTCACAGTAACAGGACTTCCTTATGTCCAGTCTGAACCTACTCTCTTCTAGTTTAAAACCATTGCCCTTGTTCTATCCCTATGGGGCTTCAAAAAAAGTCTCTCTCCATCTGTCAGCCAAGAAAACACACAAGCTACAACTCCAACAGAAAAGTCTGAGTCCCAAAACCAAAAGATTTTTAACAGTGTAAATTTTCCAGTACCTCAGAGGTGCTATTTTCTCTGGAGTCCAGTCAGAGATTTCCACACTCTTAAATATGTCAACATAATGTCAAAAATACTTAAATACTTCTTGCCATGGATTTCATTTCACCTGGCTAGAGTAACCATGCATTCTAGAAAGGAAGCTTTTAACCTTCATTCATAAAAGTCAAATGAACTCAGGCTTACGTATGTTCATTAAATCCCCACAAATTGATAGGGAAATTCATTATTTTTAAGAGGCATGTACAGAGCTGAAATGCCATTTCAGGAAATTGTATTAAATATGGATTCAAGTGAAGACAGCGGGTGTATTATTTAATTTTTTTCTGAAAAGATAAGCCCAAACTGTAAGATAAAGCTTTCTATAAATGCATCTGTGATAGACTGCTTATAATCTTGGATATGTTATGTAAAAAGAGAACACTAATTTTTTTTTCAAAAGCCGCATTAGGAAAGTTAATTAGGTAATGTCCCCACACTGCTACTGAAATTCAAAGCAGCATGTAAATCCAGAGCATTATTTTTATTAGTACTATTATATCACTCTTTTATCAGGTGCTTTATCAGCAAAATTTGTCAAACTTTTGTTTAGACATATACCCAAGGAATCTTTGAAAGAAGCTGTTATAATGTTTGAAGTACATAATTAAGATTAAGCATTACGGATGACAGAACAGGGTGGTAAAATCCAGATTTCTCACATAGATTTCAGAGTCAGCTTATAAACACCATATATCATTTTCTATATGCTTCACACATTAAGTGAAGGCCAAAATCCAACAGATCGTTGTGGGGATTTGCTGATCAAAGTAATCGCTTCCAGTTTGAAATGCATAATGAGGTAGCCCTTTTTCAAATAGCTGTAACTCACCACACATTTGAAAAAGGAGGTGTAATGAGGAAGAAATATCCACAGAAGATTTCTTTAGATTGGATAGAGAAGCATGCCCATGCCCCAGTGCTTCTGTAGTGGCAGGCAACAGTATCACCCACTTCCTCAGGATTAGCCTTGGAAAGACTATCCAAAATCAGATTGACTGAACCACCTATAAGTTCATGTTATCAGAGGAGAAAGGTACTGTAAAAAAATTGATGCATACTAAGTAAATATACTGTGTGAAATGCAGGCATATTGAAGTTATGAATACTTAGAAGCCTCTTATGAGAGATTTCTCATATGTCCCATATCAGAGTCAAGAACCCCTCAACTCATAGAGACAGAAGCAAATAAAATGTTCTACTGTGTGTTTTGAATTCTCTACTCAGCTTATTAAAGATGAATTTGTATAGTTAAATTTTGCTTACATGAACCATTTAACTACAAAATCTCATTTGAAATAGTAATAGTTTTATTCATTTTAGTAAATGTAATTGTGATTGCCACATACTTCACTCTCTGAAGACTTCTTTATCATGCATTCAATAATAAAACTATGCTACTATGAAAATTTTTAACACTTTACAGTTAATTAAATATTTATTACTCAACATATTTTACACAAAATCTAGAAATCTGTAAATGCAAATTTAGTTAATAAAAACTTGTGGTTTAAATTTCAAACTGCAGCCTGAAATAACTGCATCTTTTTGTAAGAAAACCAAATTTTGCATTTGTTATGTTTCATGAGAATGACGGCTGTGTTATGGGTCTTGTAATGCAACAATAATTCAAGACATGTAGTCAATAGTTTTAATTTTACTCCTGCATCACCACAGAAGACAATTATGACTGTGAATGTATGTAAAGTAATAGACAAGTATTAATATTTTTAGAATGCTATTCAACGTATTTAATGTTTCAATTGCTGATAAATCCATAAGCCTCAATAATTAATCATTACATTCACAAAGTAATTATTGTTATTAGTCTGACAATAAATCTAAACAGTCTAGGCACAGTGTTTGTTAACAACATGACTGTCTCAGTTCACAACTAATATCAACTTAAAGCATGATTTTTGGAGAAAATAATTACATGGTACACAGTAGAGACATATTACCACACAAAATGAATTCCATCATGGTGGTTAACCCTGTCTAGCATTCAGACCCTCCCCTCTCCCCCAGTAACTTTCTTCCTCCCCATCTTTAAAAAGGGAGGGAGAAACTAAGAAGGATTTCCCTCACAGTGATGATAAGGACAAGGAAATTTTGACCTATTTCTCATCATCATAAACAGAGAAAACTCAGGTAAGATGAATTAATTAATTGCTAGTTAAAAATAGGGTAGGATACAGGGTAGGATAAAGTCATGGTAATATTGTTGATACTTTTTCTCTGCCTCTCCTTTCTTCTCACATTCTTTTCATGGTCCAGCACAGGGTCCTTGACAAGGAATGCAGTCCTTCAGGAGCAATCTTCTACAGTGTGGGTGCCTCATTGTTGGGGCCACAGTTCTGGGCAGAAAATGACTCCAACATGTGCTCCTCTCCACAAGCTGGGGCAAAAGGGGAGTGGGGATACCTGAAGCCTGGCTGAGTTACCAGCTTTTGCCAGAGTAGCCGAGCTTTAGGGTGTGGCAATGGGTCTTATCAGGGAAGGATTACAATGACTGAGAGAGGGCTATTTTAAGGGGAAACAACAGGGATTTGGGAAAGGGGGGTGGTAGGGATGAACCATTACAGAACTGATAACAAAAACATACAGAACTTTAGAAAACCCAAAATGCACACTGCAACAATAACGATTTTTTTGTCTTTGGGAAGAAATGGCTCAATAAGCCAGCTTCTCCCATCATGGTACAAAGTGTAAATACAGACTTAATATTGATCCACTGGTAACTTAGGAAGCAAATTCATTCAACATGCAAAATGTGTAATGCATTTAAGTATGTTGGAAGAAATATTTAAAAATCATTATTTTTAACTAAATTTAGAGGATTTTTTTGTCTTAGTCATAAATACTATAACTAAGGGTTTAATAGTGTTGGTAATTTTCCTGTGAGGTTCATCATGACTATTGAAAGTGTTCTGTTTCTGAAACTATAAAACAAAAACTGCTCAAACACAGGGGAAGAAAAGTTTGGGTTTGGTTTTGTGGGTGATTTTTTTTGTATCTCTCCTTAAGATATCTAAAGGTACAGTTTTGTTTTAAATCTCTGCAATGGGTTGCATGTTTATGATTCTCAAAATTCAGTTTGTATTAATTTAGACACCATAAAGTCTCAGATAATCAGAATGAACTTAACCTAATAAAACTATTATTTGAAAAGTATGATGGAATGACATATCGTTCAATAATCTATTTTTAAGTTAATGATCTGTGTATGATCATTAATTTAAAATTTTGAATTTTGTGATTCAAATGCTTAATGGAAAGCATAAAAATATTTTATTTCTGTTTTTACATTTCTAGTTTATAAAAATTTCATTGGTCCTTGGTTTTTTTCTTGGATACACTTCTGTTTCCTGTTAAAGTATATTTCCCAAGGCAATTTATTACTGTAATACATATCGGCTATCACTGATAAACTCTTGTTTATGAAACCATCCCATTAATGTACAGAAATGAAAAAATGTGTTTCATGTACATGCTGCTTCCAGCCTGCATATAGGAGAAAAGATAGTCTTACAATGTTCCTTTCTTTTTCTTTTATTTGTGAGTGTTTGCAGTTAAGAGGAACACTTCAAATAATAAAAAAGCTCCAACAGCATTGACAAAAAACCACAAACCAAATACCACAACCAACACACACAAAAAAAGCCTATTCTTTACTAATGATTACTAAAATTCATTAATTTTCAGGAAACAGCAGCACAATAGGGAAAAAAATATTCCACTACAACTATGGCTTTTCATCTTTTACCATGCTAGTGTGGAATTTTTGATTATTTGTATTTACTATTATAGCATAATAAGAAATGTGTACACTTGAAGGAATGAAAGGGCTCTATTAACACTGTGTTACCTCGAGTGAAGCTTCTGTGATTAGCTTTAACTGGTTGTATAATGTTTGGCTAAGAAAGGTTAGCATAATTGATTCTAACTCCCTGGCTGTATTATAAATTATGGAGCAGGAAAAAAAAATATTAATGAATGATTACTGAAAATCACCAGATAACCTGTCTGAATCACAATACAATTATATTTTAATTGCAATATTCTTCTTTTTGAATGCAATTTTAGAGAGAAAAAAATCCAAGTACAGGACATATTGCACAACTATATCAAGAAGCTTCTAAACACACTGAAAATTCTCTCCTTGTGAAACATTCAGGATGAAAATTCAGCTCTATCACTCCCCCTTCCCAGCTGGACAGGGGAGAAAAAATAAGATGGAAAAGGATTTGTGTTGCAGTGTCCATTTTGGGTTTTCTAAAATTTCTGTAATTTTTGAATCTAAGTTTCTGTAAAAGGTTCATTCCTACCCCCACATCCCGCTTCCCTTAATCACCGTTGTTAAGCCTCATAGTAGCCCCGGTTCTGCCCACTGTATGTCTCTTAATAGCCCCGGCCTAGCCCATTGTATAACTTTGTGTCTTGTCTGTAAACACACCCCTGGTTCTTGATAGCCCTAGCCCAGCCAGGTGGCTCGGTCAAAGCTTCAGGTAAGGTATCCACACCCCTTCAACCCCTAAATGGCAATGTCAAAACCCCTCTGTACCTAAGTCACTTCCCCTCATTTCCATCTGTAACGCTCATGTTCATAAGAGCAAGTAAGACTCACAGACACTCACGCTTTGACCACGTGGGCCTTTGCCCTGAATAAACACCTTCCTAAGTAACACCAAGTGTGAGCCGCTCCTTTCCTCCAAGCAAGGTCACGTCTCTGTCTGAAATCTGGACCCAAAGGATTAACTCGTTTGTATGGTGTCTGAAGAGCAGAGCTAGCCGGAGAGACAAGCTCGGAAGGACCATAGATTTGTAGGTTTTGATGAAGCAGTCTACTAACATAAAAGCAAAAGCATGTGCCTGTACAAATAGGAAAAAAAAAAAATCTGTTTCCCATCAGCAAGCAACATCCAGCCACTTCCCAGGAAGCAGGGTTTCTGCATGTGTAGTGTTTACTCAGGAAAACAAACACTGTAAATAATGAGTTCCCGCCTCTCATCTTTTCCTTAGCTTTTATATCTGAGCTGACATCATATTATATGGAAAATCCCTTGGGCTAGTTGGGTCAGCTGGTCTGGTTGTGTCCCTTCCTAGGATCTTTCCCACCTCAGCCCCTTGGTGAGGAGGAGTGCTGGGGACAGAGTGCTGATGCTGTGTCAGCCCTGCCCAGCAGGAGCAAAAGCACTGGGGTGTTACCAGTGCAAAGCACAGCACTGAGAGGGGTGGTAAGGCAAAATGAGCTTCCTCCCAGCCAGACCCAAGACAGGGAGGCCCACAGCTTTTGAGGGGGAGAATCTCATGTAATCCCATTGGTGATATGATGGAAGACTGAAATTGCCTTGGTAACAGTATTTGAAACACCAAATCTAGGTATGGATGTCAGAAATAAATATAGGAAAACCGAGACCAGTGAAAAAAATGTAGATTTTGACACATTGTTTATTGAAAGGTAGCAAGGATAGGAAAGGGGAAGGATCAAGGCACACAGGCAAAGAACACGCATGGGAAAACAGAGAGTAGAGAGAGTAAAAATGGCTGGTGAACTGCAAGCAAGCATATTTTTCTGTTTGAACCCTGCCCCTGATCACTGCAATCTGTCCTATCTCCTTATTAACGCATGTTGCAAACTGGGGGTTTGTATAACCTCGGTGATAATATGCATGTGTGAAGAGAGTTTTAGGTGCTGGCAACTGGAAGTACTGACTGATACAGGCAGCTGCTGTATGTATGTGTAATTTACTAACAAATGACCAGACAATGAACAGGAGACTCACATCTGGAAAAAAACAGCCCTTGATCTAATGACTTTATAAATGGTCTGGGATCTGGGCATGGACATTAAGCAGACTTAAACAATATCATCCAGATATTTCATGGATCTTTGTCTGTTGTTGGCTGCTAAATTTAGATAGTTTGGGGTGACAGGACCTGTGCATCCACCAGTGACCCATAGTCCTAATCCTGTGGAAAGACAAACAGCCCTGTGCAGCTGTGTTCATATTTATGTGAGAGCAATTGGTGTTTGTGTGCTGTTAACCCAGTGCTCTGTGATGAGCCAAGCTGATGTTCTGTGTGTGTGCACGTGCATGTGTTTGATTATCTGCCTCTGCAGTGTGGGCTCCAATTTGCTGCTTGTCAGACTAGGAAAAGAACTCATCAACAGCCACTTCCTCCACGGTGCTAGAGCGGACTGGATTGATGTAAATAGACTAGGCAAAAAAACCTCTGAGTTCTGAATTTCACTGGGAATTGGCAGCTCCTTGACATAAATTCTCTATCTTCTGTGGAGTTATCCTATTTTGAATCACTAATTCAGTAATTAAAACCAAAAGGCATTCAGTTCTAATCTTGACTTTGATACAGTTACATGCGTGTGTGCATGTATATGTGAATAGAGACAGAGGCAAATTAAGTTAGAATTCTAAAAATGTTATTTTTTCACTTGATGAAAGATTCCTGAGCAGTTTCCTTCAATTTTGTATCATAACTATCACAAAATCCCAAATATCAGAGATCTCATAAAATACCATTACTTTCATATTTTCATTTGTATTTGTCGTATTGATATTTTTGTTATATTAATATTTTGTCATATTGTAGTGTAAGTTGCCAAAGAAAGACCATCAAGTTTCATTTTACTGTGAATTACAAAAGGAATCTGAACCTCTATTATTAAAATGGTCATCTGTTTTTATCCAATTTCCTTGCTATCTTTTAACTACAACTTGCTGCTTTATTCATTCCAGGAACATGATCAGAAGATACTGCTTAAAGGATATCATTCCAGAATTCACATATAGAAGAAAAAAAAAAAAAGAAATTCAATTCAAGGGCTGAAAGTGGAGTAAAGAGACAGTGGAAAGTGATAACCTCTTTATAGAAGTCACTTTCATCACAGATAATGAAAGGAGAGACTATAAAACTGAAGTCCCACTATTAAGAATATTGTACTTCCCATTTAAATGTTTGCTAAATGATATTGATGTTTGAAATATTATGGGAGTATAAGGAAAGAACTAGCTTATTCAGTGATTCCAATTTAAATTTAATCTTGAAAAAGTACCTATCATACTTCCCAATTACCAATACCTGTTTCTTCATTTCTATAACTTCTTAAATTCATATAATAAAATAAATAATTTCAGAAAAAATTAATTCTATTTCTATGAATATCCATATGCTCATTAAAATGTAACACTTCAGTTAATTCCTGTTACATGCACATACTCAGTATCCTGTCATGGGTTAGAATGTGGTGGTATAACCCTGGCTGATGCCATGTGCCCAGCAAAGTCACTCCATCACTCTCCCCTCCTCAATCAGACAGAGATAATATTTAAAAAAAAAAAAGGTTGATGGATCAAGATAGAGACAGGAAGAGGTCACTCGTCATTCCTCATACTCTCATAGGGCTAACAGACTGGGGAAAATTAATTGATTTGATTAGCAATTGAATCAAAGTATTACAATGAGAAATGAAATCAGGTCTTTTTAGCACCTTAGCCCTACAGCTCCCTTCTTCTTGGCCTTAACTTTATTCCTGCTTCTGTATGTCCTCACTCCCAGCAGAGCAGGGGAGATGGGACATAAGGGTTGTGGTCAGCTTATCACCCATTGTCTCTTCTGCTCAGCTGCTGCTTCCTCCTCTCTGTGAGGATTACTTTCTCTGCTCCAGCATGGGTTCACTCCCACAGGAGACAGTCCTCCACAAATTTTTCCAATGTGAGTTCCTCCCACACTGTAGTTTACAAAGAGCTTCTCAGGTGGTCACCCCTTCACAATGCCAAAACCTTGCTGCACTAACTCAGTATATATATTTTAAAAGGTATTCAATATCATATATACTTATGTAGATTTATTTATAGTTAATTATTTTATTTTCTCCCTTTTACAGTAGCGCTTCGAATTTTCATCTACTAATGGGGTAGAGAATTGTCAAAACTAGGTATCTACTTGATGCTGATAAAACAAAAAGCTTTAAAATAAAAATAAAATTCATGGGTTTGATTCCTCCTATTTTATATCATTATGTTTTTCATTTTCTACATAATTTCAGGACAAGACATATTCTATAGGCAGCTGAGAATAGTCTCACAATCACTAGCCCTTCTTATGGGTGACTTCAACTCACTAGATGTCTGCTAGAAATATCATATAGTAGACAGAAAACAGCTTAGAACTAAGCTAACTTCCGAAAATGTTGGAAAATTGTTTCCCTGCTAACAGTATCTATAATTCTCAATTTAACTTGCAGAACCAAATTATTTTTTATGCAAAGTTCTCTTTACAAATATTTATAGAATGTAGGTGTATTAGTTGCACAGGAAGGAAAAAGTCTGCATTAAATTCTGCACCCAACACAAACCACAAAGATTTCAAAAGATTGATATGAAGCCTAAATTTTTATGAATAAGCAGGAGAACCCGTTTTGTTCTCTATTTGTTGCCTTCCATTATTGTTTGTGATACATTTGTGCAGATCATTTAGAATTAAACTATTTAATGTTGTCATTGACAAAAAATCTATTTACATGGAACTAGACAATCATGTTTAAAACTGGAGATAGAAAAGCATTTTTTAAGCAACACTAAGTTAAGCCTGAATAATAATATTCAGGATTGAGGAGAATTTAGGATCAATATTGATTTCAAAAAAATAATTTCACTAGGTGAAAACAATTAAAGTAAAATTGCAACCACCTAAACTCTTAATTAAAATTCATATAAAATATAAATATATCAGATAAAAATTAGCAAATCATTATTTGAACAGAAATCTTCCATTGAAATAAGGTTTTATATCTTTTTCACACCAAAGAATCCTGCCATGTGCCAATCAGGTCAGCTGATTAAGGAAAATATTTTCATCCACTCCATAGCTGATCCTAAAATGGATCCCAACAGTGAAATTGAATGGATATCCTAATTTACCAGTACCACTTTAGAGAGCTATTTGAATAATACTCTCTCTCACTTATATTTTGACTTCTATACAAAATATAAAATACAAAATATGCCAATTTGGATTATAGTGCAGTTAGTGAAAATAAGCTGGACAATTGTTCATAAACTCTTCTATGCCACTGCAGCCCAGTGCTGTTCTGGGAGTTATCTGTCTCTTGTTCTTGTTCCTTGATAATGTTCAGTTAGGAACCTTCTTTTCTGGTTTCTTCTACTCGCTATTTTACCTCAACGGTATTTCTTTATAAACTATCAGATTCTATAATTTCTTTATGGAATGTAAGAACCTGTTTCTTGTATGCAACATCAAATTTAACATGAGTGGTAGACTTCCACTTCACATTCTTTCCAACTTATGGTGTCAGAACTGTCTCAGTCTAGTTTGCTATGAATAAGTTAGGCTCAATATAAATAATATACTTCATAATAGAAGGTCATCTATTTATAAATCCATCCTTTGTCAATTTATCTGTCCAGGTGTTTATTTTCTTACTTTATTTTATTTTTGTGGTGATGGAAATATTCAATGTTATCTGATGATTCCCACTAACTCTTAATAATGTTTGAAATTTGTGAAGTGATGTTAAAACTTTAAAGAATATCTGCCTTCATTTATGCCATCTGCTGTTCAATGAGGCTTTTTGTGCTTAGTTTTCTTCAGGAACTGTTAACATCCCTCAATAACTGAAGGTAAGCATATATCTTTATATTTCTACTAGGTGGGCCACTACTTGTGTGTACATAGGCTCACAGGCATATAAGACAAAAAAGTGTTTCAAAAAAGTAAAAAACATAGTGTGCTATTATTTAGTAAGGTAATACTAAGAGGAGAGGGCTATTTAATTGCACAATATAAAAGGAAAAAGAAGTCTTTGCTTAGAGGCCCTTGCTGCTTTCTCATACAGCGTGTTGTCTGCCCTCATCCCCAGGTGCCACACACCCTCCTCTGAGAGCTTGGGAATATCATTCCCCACTGAAGGTTACCATGACAATAAGGAATCCTATTTCAGTGAGTGTGCACTTTCTTTTCTGTTTGGTTTGCATTTGGAGGTGCGGGTTTTGGGGTTTTTTGGGGTTTTTTTGGGATGTTGTGGGGTTTTTGTTGTTTGTTTGTTTGTTTGTTTGTTTGTTTTTTGTTTGTTTGTTTTTTTGTTTGTTTTGTTTTTTGTTTTTTTTTTCTTTTTTTGTTTTGTTTTGTTTTGTTTTGTTTTTCTTTTTCTTTTGTAAAAAATACTGGCACCATCTGCACACTTCTGTTGAAAATCAATGCCTTTAAAACTCTTCATGTCTAAAAGAGTTCAAAAAAACCAAATAAAAACATTGTGAGCAAAACCCCAAAGTTGTTTATCCTACTTATTTATTAGCTTTCTCTCTGACTCTGTTTTGGAACATATGAAGTGGCTTATTTCCAAAGAAACATCTGAAACTGATCTGGCCCTAAGCAATGTGGTATAAAATTGCTTGATTAAGAAACAGGGATCAATTCATGACCTCTTATTTAGCAGGCTTGTCTAACAGGACCCTTACCCTTATGCCACTACCAAAATTGCTGAAGTTGCTTTACTGCCAATTCAATTCTCACAATCATTCCAAGGTGATCTGGAAAGCGATAGCTCTGCAGAAGATATGCACTGGTTCCAAACATTTCCTCAGTGGAAGATAAGCTTTCACCTTATTCTGAAAACAGTGAGTGAATGCAGGAGAAAAAAATGTCCACCCTGCCATTGTTTAGGATACATTCTGCACTAGATAGGACTGTCATGCAACACAGGGAAAATAATTTCATTCCCAATGAACAAATTAATACTCTACAAGTACAGTTTGGTTAGCAGATACAAATTACTCTAATCTCTTTTCTGCTATAAATGTATTTAAAATTTACAGTTGAGCATCTTTCTATATTTAGCTCAGGATATTGTAAGGCTGATAGACAAATAAGTTTTCAGAAAATGCAGCCTATTATGCTACCTGTTCCTAAGATCATAATCTCTTAGCAGTGGGTTGTGTCTCTGTGTACTTGAAGATGTATAGAGATATGCTCCAAACAATTTATGAAGCTGTGGTCTTTTAGAATTCCTGAAATAATTGACAAGAGTTAAAATATTAATTCTTTTTTCCCCCTATAAATCAACCAAATTGTACCTAGTGCTTGAGATACACACACACACAAAAAAAGGCTATCTAGATGGACTAGTGACCAGATGAGATTGAAAAGTGAGAAAGAAGCTTTAGTTAAGTTAGAGCTTCCAGATATGCCTATGGAAGAACTTATGGAAAATTATAGAAAACAAAATAAATTATCGAATAACATCTTATGTACTAGAAGATGACAAAATCCTGACAATTTCCTCAATTCAGCATATTTTATATGGCAAATTTTGATGGGGTAAGCTCCATAAATTTATCAAATATTCAAAGCACTTAAGGACATGAATAATTTAATAGATCAAAACCCACAGAAAATAATTAAATAAATGTAAGAAATATGTCAGTATTCTCAAACTTGCATATTTACATTTACATCCCTGTATCCTTATTATGTACTTATCAAAGAATCTAGGCCAGGGGAAAAAAAATTAAGCCCATAAAAGTATTCTGTTAAACTAATAGGGCATCCAACCTTAATCATATATAACTTCCACTGAATCCAAAAGGAGTGTCTTAATTACTCTAAAAGTCAAGCTATTTAACTAATAAATTGCAGTTGGTTGGTTGGTTGATTTGCTGTTTGGATTTGTTTTGTTTTGCTTTTTCTTTTTGACTTTCAATTGCTAATAAGACATTCAGAATAAATTATTTGACTTCATGTATTTCTCTTTCTGTTTTTTGTCTATACACATGCTCTGCATACTTGTTTATATTGTTTACAGACATGCTTATAATAGTGCACTCAGCCACTCCACCAATATAATTTAGTTTTATTATACTCAAAGTTTCAGTATAGTATGAAAGTAAAATTCATAGGAATTGAAATATTAAGAACACAATAGATCTTCTTTTATTATATGAAAATCTCTAAAATCTAACTAGTTAACTAATATCTGCACAAAGGGGTTATATAAAATTGAATGCTATACTCCACATCTTAAGTGTTTGGGATTTTGAAACTACTTAAATGAATTCATTAATGATAAGGGAAAACCTTTTAGCAGCAGTATATTGTCTTAATAAGCAGAAGTGGTGCAATTGAAAAAGTAGTTCCAGTAATATTTAACACTTCTTTGTAAAAGAGACTTCCATTGAAATTGCATGTTTATTTTCTCATTCATTTTTCTAAACTTTTGTCCTTTTCCAGTCTTTTTCATGTAACTATGTTTTGGTTTTTCTGCATAAGGCCAAACACTTTAGTGTTTAGTCTGTGCAGAGCCAAATGCAGAAGTAGATACGCTGAAATAAAGTGATGGGTTGCGTACATCGAAATATCACTTCTCTTCGATGACATTTTGATTTTCTTGAATCAGTAGACCATGAAAGTTCATTTTGACACATAGTAGCCCAAAATAAAATCTCCTCCAGCTCTGCAATCTTTTTTTGTTTAGCATTTAGGCTGCTAAAAAGAAAGAGCTCATGCTCTCATTCTAGTTTGAAGACAAAAAACCAATTTTGTGCTGAACCACAGGAGGCATAGCAGGACCCAGGCATCAAATACTATTGGACATAAGTGATTTGAATTCTTAGATGGAAAGGTGCATGTGCAATACAGAAACAGTCCTAAAATACTGAAAATGGAAGAAAACTGCTTGAGCTTGATCACATAATTAGAAGTCCACTGGAGTTTGTGCTATTCAGTGTCAGCGGGAGGGGAAAAATAATTTGTTTTTCCACCTTCAGGAGGGTTGGTGGGAAAGAAAAGTTATCGCTCCAAATAGATGCAAAGATAGTGAGAGGAAGAGCTAAGCTGCTTAATTTTAAAGATTATCAAAGAGGACACCTTATCAATGGTGTATGAACTGGTGTATAATTAAGGCCAGTGAATATTTGGAATCTTTTTTTATTTATACTTATTTAATTAAAATAAAATACAAACAAAACTTTGCTTTCTGTAACTATTTTCCTACAGTAAAACTTGTAATGAAAAGAACAACTCAAGCGAAAACACATGAAGAAAGAAACTCCCTCAGTTATCGGCAAGAAATATTAATCTTTGATTTTGAATAGCTTAGACTCCAGGACTTAGCCTGCAATAATCCATGCTTCCATTTGCTAGCCAAAATGAACCTGACACAAATCCAACCATTTCCAGAATTTATGAGCAGAATTGGGGCCTGACAGTTAGGGGGAATACCCTAACATTCCAGCTTGAATAATAAATTATTACTACTATAACAGAAGTTTGTGTTCCAGTTATAGAGGTGAAAAAATTATAAAGTCAAGGCTTTTTATCAGATTTCTGCAGTTATTCCCTAAGGCTATTTTCATAACTGAAAATTTGTTCTTTCCAGAAACTAGAGAAAAACATTAGTAAATGATGACTACAGAAAGAACTGGTAGGATTAATTTTATTGAGTAGACACCCAGTTTTTAAAGAGTTAAAAACTGTCTGAAAAGTAAAGGAAAATATATTCTTGCTTAGTTCTGTGTTTAAAACAGTTTTCCCATTCTGAGATTATGGACTGGGTTTTTTGCAAGAACAGTATTGTGAATCTGTAGCCTCCACAGCTTTTAATATCACAAAGCACAAAACATAATTATTTGCCTTTATAATGTGGTGGGTAATTTTAGGTTTTATAAGTTGTTTTCAAAGTCTCTTCAGAAAGTCAGCATGAGCACAAGGATGCAGCATTTTCTGAATCACATTGCCCAGTTTTGCTTCTTATCAAAGAGCAGAAAACTGAAAAGGAAGATGTAAAAAGAATAACTTAAAATTAGGAAAGGATCAGAAGCTACATGCAACATCTAGGTTCTTGTGCTGGCTCACCCAGCATGGTCGTGTGCTTGTTAGGAATGTATTAGGTCGGTTTGATTACTATTTCTTTTTCTCCAAATATACATAATAGAATGACATTTTAAAGGTTTGTTGTCCTTTTCCTTGTCCAGACATCGTTACTATCAAAACTAACAGAGAACATCTGTGGCGATGGGTTGATGAGCACTGATGGTTATCCTTTGCTGATATGTTATGCGTTTAAGTTGAATAGTTCATGCCTTGTTACCCCTTATTCTTCCTATTCTTAAAACCAAATGGCAGTTACCTGTCAATCTTATTGTTTACATGGCACCTGCTCCTGCCACTCAACCAGAGACCTCTCCCAGTGTCTGGAATCTTCTAAGAAGAGTCCTGGGTGATTGGCTGGAGCCAGGGTTTCCTCCTCCTACAAGTTAAATTATGTACCCTGAATTCCTATCATTGATCCCCATGCTCTGCTGTCCCACGTGTTCTTTTTCCCCGTTTAAAAACTGAACCCTTCAGGTGCTCGAGGTCTCTCCGTCTCTCCGTCTCTCCTGCTCTCAATCTCAGAGCCTCGGCCCTGGGGTTGGAATAAAACCTCAGTTGCTGTTTCATCGGAGAGTCCCATCTCTCATTTCATCTGCGCCTTAGCAGTGGCTCTGTTTCACTGACTCAAAGACCCCCAAGCTGCGGTGGTGCCAGGGCTGGCTGGAGCCAGCAACACCGGGGAACCACAGCAAACATCCTTTCCTAATCCTGTATTCCAGATCTTTTACAGTTCTGAAATTTTCCAGACTACTGTGATCTACGTGCTAATGATAAACCTATTCTTTTGCTGGGCTAACAGCAAAAGAACCAAAATAATGTGGATATCCAGATTTATATATTGAAATAGAGGTGGTTTTGATACTGCAAATGAGAGTCTTCTTATCTATTTTAAACCAGCAAAACCACAGGAATTTAACCTGATCTTGTCATATAAATGGCTGTGGAAGAATATGAAGAGATTTAGGACAGCTCATCTTAATTCTTTTAGGACAAACAGAATCATCAGCTTAAAATGCCACCCTGAGGAATAATTTAGGATGGACCCTGAATTGCATCCAAGTTTCAACAAAGCCTCAAAAGCAAGGCAAAAGACCAAATATCATGTTCATTTTATGTGTACTAAAGAAACCCTCTTTTTATGTGGAGCTAAGAACTAACTGATGATCTTGCAAAGTTGCAGCACTTGAGACACTATAGGTTAAGTCCAAATTATGCAATTAATGGAGTTTCTTCAAAAGTAATAGAATTGATATGCACACAGTTTCTTTCTTCTGTATTTCTTGTTTTCTTCACTTTTAGTTTCTCTCACTCTTCCACTCTTTCCAGTCTCTTATGTATTCTATGGTCAGTGACATTAGACTTCTTTGATAAGAATGGGGTGGAGACTGCAGGAGATCACCACTACCTTGAGGTCTTTGATGAAAAAGTCTGAGCAGAAGTTCTCTTGTATTCATGCAAAATATTTCTAAGATTTTTAACATAAATAACTTGCCGTTTTTGAAAGAGGTTTTGTCAGGCTCAAAAATCTGTACTCAATACTGAGCAGAGACTGATCATTTGGTCTCAGATAGATCTCAGATCTCCAGTATAACCTCATGCATGTCTTTTCAGCAGTCTGTCATCTCATGCTTGTTCTCCTGGGTCTCATTGTTGAAATCTCATTTGTCTTCAATATCCCTTAATCATCTTTGTTGCTCTCTGCTGGACCTGCTCCAGGAGTTCCATGTCTCTCTTGTACTAGCTGGACACAGCACTCCAGATGTGGCCTCAGCAGGGCTGAGTGGAGGGCCAAGGTCACCTTCCTTGACCTGCTGACACAGTGCTCTTCCTAATGCACCCCAGCTTCTTGGACATAAGTGCTCATTGCTGGCTCATGGACAGCCTATTGTCCAGCAGGACTCCCAGGTCCTTCTCTGCCAAGCTGCTGTCCAGGTCAGCCCCCAGGCTATGCTGTTGCATGGGGTTATTCTTCCCCAGGTACAGGACTCTGTATTTGCCTTTTCATTCTCTGCCCATCTCTCCAACTTGCCCAGGTCCTTCTGAAGGGCTGCACAGCCCCCTGGGGTATTGGCCACTCATCCCAGTTTTGTGTCATCAGTGAACTTGCTGAGGAGGCCTCTGCTCTTTCACCCGAGTCATTGATGAATAGGTTGAAGAATACTAGGCCCAGTACTCAGCCTTGGGGGACACCACTAGTGACTGGCCTCCAACTGGACCCTGTGTTGCTGATTATAACCCCCTGGGATAACAATCCGTTAGAAGATGGATGCATCTATAAAGACTGATTAAATGCTTTAGTAAATGCTTGTTTGGGGTAGTCTCCTTCATTAATTGTCAAAATTGTTTTACAATTGAGGCAGTGATTACATTAGCAAATAGTGTGGTTCACTGGGAGAACTACAGAGAACTTAACCTATACATTATATGCATTCACAAGAATTTTCTTAGGAGTGCTTGTAGTGTATTCACATTGATGGTAAAGTTCACAGATGTCCTACAAAAGTGCTCTACATAATTTCTCAGAATAGTTAAATTTTGGAGGAATCTGAAATATATAGTAAGAAAACATTATGTAAGCCACAGCACAATAAAGACATACAGCTGGTGCCAACTGGGAAATTTACTTCGGAAGTGCACTCTTGATAAAACTAAAACAGTAATATTGACCTACTCTGAAGTCTTGGGCAGACAAAATTTGCAGTGTATTTGCAAATACTTTGCTTGTATTTACATCTGGCTTTTTTTGTTTGTTTTTTTTTTTTTCTGAACCATTCCCTCACAGTCCCCCAGTTTTCATAAGTTATTTCCTATTTTGAGAGACCACTCCATTACAACCAACCATATTTTTCTATATTGTCAAATAAAACTCACCATATTTTGGAAATTATCGTACAAGTTTTGAAAGCAATCTCTTAGATATTTTTTCATATTCATCAGTCATTTTCCATTAATTTAATTTTAATTAATACAGTGAATTTTATATGTCTATTGCTGTCTTCATTTCTAATAATTCGAGATTCTGTACTTTAAATTAAATAGATAAATTGAAAGTACATTATAAGAGGAAAGAAAATTCTAGAGATTTCTAAGAAGCTCATTTAGACACTGCAGCAAATTATCTGAAATAATATATATCAAATTACTATCATTTTAAAATTCATTCATTTATTATAACTATGTTACACCACCACAATATTTTACTGTCAAATATTTAGTCTAATCTTACAAAATATAGAATGACTAAATGAAGTAATATGATTCTGAAGTAATTAATAGCACACTTGCTATTGTTATAATAAAGAATATCCTTGTGGCTTTGTCTCTTTGTACAATTAATCCTAGAAATTTCATTCTAATCCAAAGAAATTTGTTTTGTTAATATCATTGTTCTACATCATATATGTAAGGTAAATATTTGGTATTTGTGGTTTGCCTTTTTGAGGTTTACCCCTAGAGTCATAGAACCATAGAGTGATAAAATCATTCTGGTTGAAAAATTCACTTAAGATCATCAAGTACAGTCATTAAAGTAACACTGACATGTTCCCCACTAAACCACGTCCTCAAGTGCCACATCTACACAATTTTTAAACATCTCCAGGGATATGGATCCAACCACTCCCTGTTCCAATACTTGACAGCCCTTTCTGCAAATAGCCTGTTTTAATATCCAGTCTAAATCTTCCTTGAGACAACATGAGGCCATTTCCTCTCATCCTGCTTGTTTGTTACTTGTGACAGCAGACTGACCTTCACTCTACCTCCCTTCAAGTAGTTTTAAAGAGTGACAAGTTCCCCTCAAGCCTCTTTTTCTACAGGCAGCTTCCTCAGGCACTCCTTCCAGGACTTGTGCTCCAGGCTCCTCACCAGCTCCATTGCCCTTGTCTCAACATACTCCAACAAATTAATGTCTTTCTTGTAGTGAGGGGCCCAAAACTGAACAGAGGATTCGAGGTATAGCCTCACCAGTGCAGAGTACTAGATCCCTGCTCTAGTTCTAGTTCTGCTGGCCACAATATTTCTGATACAAGTGAGAATGTCAGTGGCCTTCTTGGCCACATGGGCACACTGCTGGCTCTTCTTTACCTGGTTGTCAACAAGCACCCCCAGCTCCCTTTCCACTGGGCAGCTTTCCAGCTACTTTTCCAGAAACCTGGTGTGCTGAATGAGGTTATTTGGCCCAAGTGCAAGACCTGGCACTAGTTCATCTGGTGTATGTATTAGACCTTGTGTTCCTCTCAGAAGAGAATCTCCTATGACAGTACCGTGTCTTTTTTCTTTTATGGAAGTGGTTTTTGACCGTCAGTGCATAGGGTGACTTAACCTTGGTAGCATATCTAAATTGGTTCCACTTGCAGAACTTCATACCTATGCTGTCCTGCATGACATCCTTATCCCTAAATTGGAGAGACATGTATGTGACATATGGAAATTTCCGTGGATAAGGCATTGGCTTGCATGCAAAAAGCTACAGTCAATGGCTCGATTTCCAAGTGGAGACTAGTGATGGGTGGTTTTCCTCAGGGGTTAGTATTGGGAATAGCACTATTTAATGTCTTTGTTGGTGACATGGGCAACAGGACTGAGAGCATCCTCAGCATGTTTGCTGATGACACCAAGATATGTGGTGCAATCGACACACTGGATGGAAAGGATGCCCTCCAGAAGGATTTTGACAAGCTTCAGAGGTGGGCCTGTGCAAACCTCATGAAGTGCAAGGCACTATATGTAGTTAATGTTGCCTGAAGCTGTGGGTGACCCACCCCTAGAAGTGTTCAAGGCCAGTTGAATGGCATTTTGAGAAACTTGCTCTAATACACCTAGAAGTGTCCCTTTCTACAGCAGGTACTAAATGATGTTTAAGGTTTCTTGTAACCCAAAGCACTCTATGAGTCTATAATTAAGCAAGAACATCTTGGAAAGTGAGGTAGCCACAGAGGAGACATGCCTGATGTGCCAGTCCGGAACTTGTTGCCATATCCCTTACGCCACTACATTATGGCAAGAGGAGAGAGAATAAGAGATTCTCCACAGCCTTTATTCCATCTTCACTTCATTCACAATTTGTGTTTCTGACCTTATACATAATCTTATGTTATTTCTCTGGCTTGATAAATCAGGACTCTGGAAACCAAATACATCTGCTATTCTCTAACACTTTGTTTTATTTACTTTTTTTTTTCTATTTAGTTTATGTGTTTTCCCGTGCGAAGCCAGGAGCTAATTTTGTTAGTAATGGAAAACTCCCACTCTTTTTTTTTCAGCTACTTATTGCCAATCTGAGATAAAGTAATCAAAATAAGTTTGTTTTTAAAACTTTTTGTTATTGAAACAAATTGAGTTTCAGTTTCTGGAGGAAAAAAGAAAAGCTTTTATATGGGAAGTAGAAGCTAGCAGGTGAAATTTGAGGAATAATTTAATTCTGGCTACAGGGTTTCATTTATGATTTTATATTATGGTCTTATTATGTCCTCATTTTTAGGTATTCTTTCCTATGTAACTATAGTACTGCAGTATGACATCTCAGTTTTTAACACTATGGATCATGATTCACTAAAGCATAACATCACTGGACTAAATAGTGATTTTTCACACAAAAGATTAAGTGCTTAATGTATTGAAGTTATCTTTTAATTTTAGTTTAGCAGTTGGAAATTTACAAATAACCCCACCCAAATTAGCACAGTGTGACTTTGCAGTTGTTCACTGGAGCATGCTCAGTGGGTTATAGGTGCAGAAATCCTCCTGTAAAAATATTAAGGCAAAAACCCCAAAACCATATTTATTGCACTTATTTTTCATTGCAAGAGGAAATATTTCCTGCATTAAAATAATACACATAATAATTTAATTATTTCTAACCATATGCAAACTCACTCCAGCATACATGGAGGACAGGTAGAGAACAAATAGTGGAGGGCGGAAAGAAAAAGGTTGACTTCAGGAATGGAAAAACAGGGAAGAATGAGGACTTCTTCAAGTGAACAGATACATTGGGCTCCTGTAGCAAGCTTTTAGTATCAGGAAGACCACAAGGGTAATGGAAACAAACCTGCTTCTGGCCAAAGCTGAGCCCATCAGCACTGGGGACTGTGTCTTTGTGATAGCATATTTAAGCGAGAAAAATTGCTTCAAAACAGTTGGGAGAAGAGTGAGAATCTGCAAACCCCAGAAGAAGAAGGAGAGGCAGGAGCTGCTCCAGCTGCAGGAGCACTGGTTACCCTGCAGCCCAGGGTGAAGACCAAAGTGAGGCAAGCTCTCCTGCAGACCTTGGAGGTCCATGGTGGAACAGATATCCACATGCAGCCCACAGAAGACCCCACAACAGAGCAGGTGGACGTGCCTGAAGGGGCAGTGTGTCCATGGAGAGGCTGTGCTGAAGCAGGCCCCAGTCAGGACCCCTTGAGAGGACCCCATGCTGGAACAGCTCCTGGAAAGATCTCTGGCCCTGTGGAGGACCCATACTGGAGCAGTCCATTCCTGAAGGTTTACAGCCTCTGGAAAGGACTCACAATGGAGAATTTCATTGAGGACTGTTACTTGTGGAAGACTCCATGATGAAGCATGGAAGAGTGTGAAGAAGGAACAGCAGAGACAATGTGTGATCAACTGACTGTAACCCCCATTTCCTCTTCCCATGAACTGCTTAGAGGAAGGAGGTAATCAGGACAGAATGGGAGACTAGAAGGGAGGAAGGCGTTCGAATATTTGTGGCTCATGACTGTATTCTGATTTGATTTCTAATAGATTAAATCAAGTTCCTTAAGCTGAATCTGTTTTGCCCATGACAGTAACTGGTGAATGATCTTTTCCAGTGCTTATCTTGATGCATAAGCCTTTTATTGCATTATTTTCTCCCTCGTCTAGCTAAAGAGGTGAGTGATAGAGCAACTTCGGTGGGAACCTTGTGTCCAGCCAGTGTCAAATGATCATAACATAGAAATGCTTGGAGACTAGAAAAAAAGTCCAGGAGACCTCTGACACCATGTGTGGTCAAAAGAATAGAATAATTTAGGTAATTTAGGTGGAGTAGCTTACATGACTCAAGTTCTGTGATGGAAGGATCAAGGCCCTTCAAGATATATATTAAGACAGATAATGATGATATTTCCCTCTCTATAAAGGAGTGGCTCAGATCTAGGTAGTTCCACTGTGAGGTGTATGATTTGCAGGTTGTGGGTCAGTTCAGAGGAGGGGCAGTATGAGTATGAGTGATGTTGTGGCAGGAGGTTGCTCCAGACCACTCAATCAGCATGAGAAAGCAGACAAATGTTCATAAATATCTCTGTATCACACACCTAGGATTTTATGGGGAGCATTAAGCTCCCTGACAGCTGCTGAACATATGAAGGTGGTATGGGAGGATGGAAGCAGTGAGATTTGCTTCAGTTGCCAAATGGAACAAGTGAGAGGATACACAGCTGGATCTTCTACTTACTAACAAGGATGAACTTCTTGGGGATCTGACAGTCAATGGCAACCTTTTCTGCAATTGCCATGAAACAGTGGAGTTTGATCTTCTCACAGGAGCAAAGAAGAAGCATAGCAAAGACCCAGACTTCAGATGAAGAGATTTTAGTTTATCCAGGAAAATTTACAGGTCGGTTTCTAGAGGCTTGCTCTGAAGGGCAAAGGAGTTCAAGAGAAGTGTCAGGTCTTTAAGGACAGAATCTTCCAAGTGCAAGAAATATCCATCACAATACTTGGCAAACAATCTGTCAGGAGATCAGCAGAGACTAAGCAGGAAGTTCATGACAGCTTTGAAGTAAAAGGGCAGTACAGAGAAGATGGAAGGAGTTCAAAGGAGATTCAAAGGAGGAATTTTGAAATATACTCCCCAGACAAGCTGACAACAGTTGAAAATTGTAGAATCATGCCAGGAAAAATAGCTCAGCTGGAGCTGAGATTTGTGAGGAATATGAAGGGCAAGATGAAGAGCTGAATTTGTAGTAAAAAAGAAACAAGGAAAATGTGGACCCTCTGCTAAACAGGGTGAGTGATTTTGTGACAGTATACACAGTTAGGGCTGAAATGCTTCGTATCTTTGTCTTCATCTTTGCCAGCAAAATCTGCTTGTCCTCCACATACAAAGGAAGTTTTGAAGGTAGAAGACAAGTACCAGCAATGGATAATGATTGACACAGGAACTGCTTGAGAGAATTGGACAGCTACATGTATTTGGGATGTGACAGGTTGCCACTTACAAGTGCTGAGAGAAGTGGGTAATGTCTTTGTGAGGCCATTCTCTATCATTTTTGAAAAGTCATGAAGACTGGGGAAGTCCTGGATGAATGGAGAAAGGACAGTGTTGTACCCACTTTCCAAAAAGGCCAAAAGGCCATCTGGGGAACTACTGGCTCATCAGTCATGATTCAGTGCCTGGGAGAATCCTGGAGCAAACTTTTTCAGGAAGCTCTTCTGGACACAAAAAGGAGATGAAGACAATTCTGACAGCATGAATTTACTGAGTATGATCAAAACACCCCCACAGTCAGGTAGATTGAAAACTGTCTAAATAGCTGTCTCAGAGGATTGTGATCAGAGGAATAAAGTCCAACTGAAGGCCAGTTACTAGTGGTGTACAAGGGTCATTAATCTTTAATATCTTTGTTAATAAGATGGATGATGAGGTAGAGGGCACCCTCAGGAACTTTGCACTGATAAAACACTGGAAGGATTGATCAGTACAGCAAATTCAATACACTGCAATTCATAGGACATTTGACAGCCTAGAGAAATGGACCAATGGGAATCTCAGGAAGTTCAACAAAGGAGAATGCAGGGTCCTTCTTACCCTGGGCAGGAATGACCCCATGCACCGATTCATGCTGAAGGCTAGCGGGGTTTAAAGCAGCTTTGCAAAAAAGAATGCATGTCCTGGTAGAAAACAAGTTGACTAGGAGCTTTGTGTTAAAGAAAGTTAACAGCATCCTGAGCTTCATTTAGGAATACCATTGCTTTCAGGTCAAGAGTGTGATCCTTTTATATTTCTATATATTTAATCTAGTTTTGTTCTCCCTGCTCTTTCCTAAACAAGAAAGGCACTGATAAACTCAGGTAAGTGTTGGGTAGGGCCACTAGGTCAGCCAAGACTGAACAACTTGCCTTTTGAATAGTAGCCAAGGAACTGGGACTGGTTTAGCCTGCAGAGGAGACAGTTGCAGGAGTCCCTAAAAACAGCTCCTGGGCACCTGCAGGATGAAAAACCTGAAGAGTATCTGTGCTGGTTTTGGATGGGGTACAGTTATTTTCTTCACAGTAGCTGGTATGGGGCTATGTTTTGGATATATGCTGAACATAGTAATGACAATAGAGAGGGTTTTGTTATTATTGAGCAGGGCTTGCATAGAGCCAAAGTTTTTTCTGCTTTTTGTCATAATGGCACAAAGGCTGGATGTGCATACAGAGTTGGGAGGAGATGCAGCTGGGACAAGTGACTCACACTGACCAAAAGGATATTCTGTATCATATGGCAGAGCACTCAATATCTAAAGCTGGGAGAAAGAAGGAAAAAAGGAGGGGACATTTGGAGTGAATATATTTCTCGTACAAAGTCACCATTACATATAATGAGGCCCTTTCCTGGATACCTGCCTGCCCATGGGAAGCCGTGAATTAACTCCTTGTTTTGCTTTGCCTGCATGCATGTTTTGCTTTCCCTATTGGATTGTCTTTATTTCAATCCATGGGTTTTTAGCTTTTTACCATTTTGATTCTCTCCCCAGTCTCAAGAGGGTACTTGGTTGCTGGCTGGGGTAAAACCATTACAGTAGTGCAGGAGGAAGGATGAAAAACAGTAGGCATAAACTGAGATGCAAGAGGTTCATTTGTGCTTGAGGTAAGGAAAAAAACTTTTGTCAAGCCATGTGTACACTCCATCCTTGCAGGTTTTCAAGGACTTTATCAAGCCCTGAGCAACATGGTCTTACTGAAAAGCTGACCCTACTTTGAGCAGGAGTTTGGAGTAGAGACATTTTATATTCCTTCTAGACTGAATTATTTATGTTCCCATGATTCTGTGAAAGCAGAGTTAACACTGCAAGCATTTACAGACTTGTATCAGTCTGGAACTAGAAAGCCTTGAACACGTTGTGCAGCTAACTCACAAGAGAATAATGCAAGGGGGAGTGAGAAGGATATAAGATGAAAGGCTGTAGCACTCTTTTTACTGTTTTGATTTTTTATTCTATTTAAGAGGCTTGGAGAGGGTATACAATGGCAGCAGAATTGTCTGGTAGGGAAGGATTAAAAAAATTAGGCTGAACTTCCACTACAGTCTTGCAGCCATGAAAGCAAATTAATTTTTTTCTGGAAGTACTGTGTGGTCATCCTCAGAAATTCCGGAATGTCTTTTACTCAAAGCCTGGAGAATAGGAATGGGTAGTAAAATAACGTAGGGGAAGGAAAACTATCTCATCAAAGATTGATTTGTTTTCTCTACATTAAACTGCAGAGTGGTTTGTCCCAACACTATGATTTTTGATTGTGGGATGCTTTTTTCAAGCAGACATTAAAGAGTCTGGGCTCTTCATGGGATTCATGGGGCTGGTTAACAAGAACCCAACTGTAAGTTTCATTTATGCAGTTTGAGGAAACAAAAAGAGTAGCACAGGAATAGTAGAGTACATTGACTAGAAATAGAAGTGTTCTTTAAAATTATACAATAGAAGTGTTCTTTAAAATTATATAAGCAAATATAAGGATAGTTATCAAATAAATATTAAAGAACGCAGAATTAGGAATTGCTCTTCTTAGTATTCTATATCTTCCATGAATTCCTAACTTTAAAAGATCAATTATTTTTTCTCAAATGCATCAGTTTTGAGACCTTACACGTTTTACTTTCCTTTTGTGAATGCTTTGGATAATTTGATCCAGGAAAACAGCTGTGTTGACTCCCCAGTCTTCATAGGTTATCTCCTAGTCTTCATGGTTCTTAAGGGTGTCATTCCTGGTAGAGCTTCAAAATATTGATACATCTTCTCTAGCTAAAAGCTCAATGTCATACAAAAATGTCATCATAAACATGAGCAATCCAGAGAACAAGACTATTTATACAGTTTTTAATAAATTTATTCAAAATTAAATAGGTTATTTGCTCCGAAACAACTCAGTATGAGACTGTATTCCCTTGATAAGTAATTTACTGTGAATCATTCAGTGACCTACATAATAAGCTTGTCTTCATACACATGAAGATTTTCCATTTCCAGAATATATGTGTCAACTTTCATGATTAACTACAAGAATCAGGATATGGTTAAAACTAAAGAAGACACTACAGGGTAATCTTCTCTGGAACTGGATAAAAAAGTGTTCCTCAAAATTCTTTCTATTGCAAAATGTGTTTCTTCTAAGCCAAATGCATAGTTAATTATTTCTTCTTTTAGATGTATTTTATTAAATTGCCTGATATCTTCTTAAATCTTCTTATTTCTGAAACTCTATAATTTAATACTTTTCACTGCTTTTATGGAGGTGCATGAAATAATATGAAAATACCAAATTTAATTTTAAAATAAGTCAAAAACAGGTTTCAAAGTTGCTTGTGTTTATTTAAATATTAAATACTTTAAAAATATTATTCTGAATCTACATTAGTAAAATTAATTTGATTTTTTGAGTAGAAAAAAAATTACATTTTCAAATTTGGAATAAAAGCACAATTAGCTCTTGAAATTCCCTTTGAAACTATCATTCCAAAGTCCTTTCAGATCTAGTCAAATGGCTGTTAAGCGGGAGTCAAGAATTATCATGTGATTCATTCACATTTAGGCTCTTCTGTAATCAATTGAAAGAGTGCTATTTATTTATCTATTTTATACATCTAACGTAAAATTACATTGACTGCTTATCAGAAATGTCTCTTTTTCTCTATTGACCATAATGAACATGTAGAGTGAATGACTTAGAAGTTTTCACTTGGTCAAATTGAATTGTTGCTGCTTACTCACCATATAATTTTGACAGAATTGCTTCCTGTTTCCTTCTGCTAAGGTACGATTTCATCACTGCTTCACTATAATGTTCTAATTAGAAGTTTTATTATATTTGGATGGAAAAGCAGTTAAACTACATCATTCGCTTAATGGAGAAGTTTCCAATCTTTTCAGAAATTTGAGAGCAGATAGAAAACACATTATACATCTAAAAGGTCACCAGGATTTTCAGCCATTAAAATGCAGACCTTGACAATAAGTAATGTGAGAGAATTCTGAATATGATCTCACTGTGTTCATAGGTGCTTTAAGTCCATGAAATGAAGTTTTTGGCATTTAGCAGTAACTATGATATGATTGCTTTTATGCATAGTGTTTTTCATTCATCTAGAATTCTCAGACATTTGTCCTGACAGGTCACCTCAGGAATGGATTTTTCAGTTTCTAAAAAAAACAGGTTCATTTCCCTTACTGGGAACATGTTTTTACCTGAACTGGTCTTATTTCAAATTTTTAAAATTTGTATTTCTCATTTGAATGGTATTCCTTTAAGATGTTATTAAATCTCTACTTTCAAAACCATGTAAGTTGTGTATTCTTTATGTTGCATAATTTTTTAATTTTAGAAATCAAATTTGTGTAGGATAAGACAGCTATTGTAGGTTTTCTGTGCAATCAGTGGAGAGAAGTAGAGATCTCTAGAGAAAATCACTTCTTCTCTCTCACCTCATTATTTTAAGAAGAAATTGTCACCTAGAAATACCATTTATTCCTTCAAAAATGATGAAAAATGCATTTAAGGAACTCTCCTTTTCTAAATGAATGTATATTATTTTATATCAGGGAAAGTATTTCATAATATAATTTAATAATCAGACAGCAGATGGAGGCCTCGATTTAGTAGCAGTGAATTGCCTGGAAGCCTTATTGATTATTTGTCATAAATCAGAAGCTGGCACTGTACAATGAGTGCCAACCAAAAATCCTTTTTTTTTTAATCATGCCCATCATTCAATTCTATTTTTTAAAATAGAGTGGTAGGATATTTTATTGACTATGACAGAAGTCATCTGGTTTCTGTGAATAATACAAGTAGGGAATTTTGTCTATTTTGTATTGTGCAATTTGTTATAAGATCATAGAATCACAGAAAGGCCAAGCTGGAGGAGGCTCCTGACAAGAACTGCAGCTCAGGGAGAGGACCCATGGGAAAGAAGAGGAAAGAGTGAAAAAGATGAACTATTACAAATTTAAAGTAATCTCTATTTCCTAGTGCCACTTGGAAGGTTAGAGGAAGAGATAGAGAAGTGGGAAATGAAGCAGTGATGCTCAGACTGAGGAGATGATGTGAAAGAAGATGTTCAATTTCTTTTTTTTAGAATTTCTTGCTCACTATCCTAATCTATTTTAAATTAAATTACTCTTCTCTCGTTGAGTCTGTTTTTTCTAGGGTGGTAACTGGGAAGTGACCTTCCCATCTCTTATCTTGAACAATGAGCTTTTCTACCTGATTTTTGTTCCTTGCATCCCATCAGCATTTGTCTGTAATTCTCATTCCTGAGACTCTGAGATGAGAATTTCAGCTAAATTTCAAAAATAACAATATCAAACCAGCTCCCAGGAAAAGAACATTTGTTGCAAGGTGAGTACAGATAATGGTTAGAAAAAGAAAATTATATAAATAAGGATATTTAAGGAACTAACTTGCCTGTTATTGACATCACTAATGTAAAAACACACACAATACATTTAGAATTCTCAAGTCTGTTTAGGTGCATTTTTGAAGCCTACATTAAGGAGAAAAACCCAAGAAACCACCTTCTAACATTTCTGAGATTCCAGAATCAAACTGTTCCAAATACAAAGGCTTACTATATAATTTATGCATAAAATAGAAGAAAAAATCTTGTTATTAAGCATTTCTCAGCCTGAGAAAATTGGTTTCCACTCCTATTTCACCCAGGAAACTCAATAAAAAATCCTCACCTTAAATATAACGTAGCAGAAAAAAGAATCTTGTTGTTCCCTGAATTTTTGGGGGGTGTGTGTGTGTTGTAATTAATCCAAACTAATTTTAACTTATACAAAAAACTATGCAGTAAGTTCAAATGCATTTCAGTAGCTAGTGAAGAGAGATATGCATCTTCAGAGGACAATACAAAGCATTTATCTTGGCTTAGCATAAATTTTCCAAATGAGATACTTATCGGTCTTGCCCTTCATTATAGAATGACTGACATGCATATGCTATCTGCTTTTAAGACATATAGAGGTAGCACACGTGAAATATTAGCCTGCAGTTCTACAGGCATGACACATTTCTTAACTAGCCCAGAGGTTAAGTGTGATAGAGTTGGTAATGACAAAAGTTTCTGCAGTTTGTTGTGACAGCTATATCCCATCCCTTGAGTTGAAAGTATTACTGTTTTTCCCTGCCCATTCAGTCTTCTTCCTCACCCATTCAGTCTTCTTCCTCGTTTTTCTGGTGTGACTAGAGTATGAGTTCATGGCAGTTTTATGGTAATCATTTCCGGAAGAACTGCTCATGTTTGGAACATTTTCTTAACTCAAAATATCTTTTCTTTATTTATCATGCAGCTCCAGCTGTCAGCATGTTACAATGAGCACTTCCTATTATTATACCAAGATCCTTTGTCTGCAAAATACAGCTTTTAGAACCCAAGTAACTAATACTGCATAGGTGATTATGGGAGCCATTGTGATCACATATGAACAGAGTAGAAACAGCTGGTCAAATAATGTAGATCATAATATACAAATATCCTCACTAATACACAGCAGGGAGTTAATTGTGCTGTGTGAACCATTATTGTCCATTGTTCCTGATTGCACAGATTGCAACTAGAGATGCAAAAAAAGTCTGAGAATTCTGGATATTTTTTGACATTAGTATGAATAATTGTTTGCCTAAAATCTGTTCATAGGATGTCAGTCATAATTCACCATTCTCTCTTATTCTTTATTCTCTTATTTAGTATAGTGCAGCATGAACCAATCTGAGAGCGAAAACAATACATATATGATGAGCAATCATACACTAAAAATAACAAATAGTGACTAATAAATGTAAGCAGCTGTGAATGGGCCATAGGCAAATACTTATGAACAACAAATACATTTATAGACTCGGCAATAGTTTGCAAGCAATTCATATATAGAAAAAAAAAGGAAAAAAAATGTAATTAATAGTATTTATAACAAATAATTTAGTTTGCTATAATTTTGACAATTGCCATCACAGTTCCTAACCATTTTTTTCATTGAGATTTGCATATTTTTCTCTTTTTATCTTTTATATATTAGTCCTCTAAGCCTAAGACTCAGTTGAAAGTCCTTCAATTTCTAAAGTGATACAAAAATTCTCATTCCACTTAAAGCCTTCATTCTCTCTTGAAGCATTAATTTATTATAGTAGTGATTATCTACATTTCTAAAGGATTACCTTTTATATAATTTAAATATATGAAGTACAGCAACTCACTCATTTTACTTTTCAGTGGAAGGCTTACAGACAAGTGAAGTAATATCTATGCAAAGTATTGTGAATTTGGGGCGTAATTTTTTTTCCTGTCATTTACTTCCTGCTGTAAAATGCTAAAAATTAATAGAATAGGATTAACATATACTCACAGTTCTCATTTACCTTCACTTTCCTGAGAAAAGCTTCTGATCTTATTAGAAATGTCAGTTTGTGCTTTGCTAGAAAAATCTCTAATAATAACTTTTTATTTGTTTTACAAATATTCAATTTAAGGAATTAAAATAAGTCTTTGCCATAAATTCAAGAACACATCTAATATCTTTTGTCTTCTGAAAAACTAAGGTAGACACTCCCTATGAATTAAAAGTTGCATTATATAAAACGGTTGGACTAAAATTTAAATTATTTGCCTATTCCCTAACTAATCACAATACAGAATATATTTTAGAGTAGAAACCAAAAAATTACATCTAGAGAAAACTGTTTAAGATTTTAATATTCAAATGAAAAGAGACGGTGTTTTAATTTAAAACATATTTTTGTAAATAGAAACGCATGCTATTGTAAAATCTGAAAGTGGCAGCTTGATATGTAAAGGCAAAAAACATGTGGAATCAGTTCATGGACACCAAGGTGGGAATCAACTCAAGATATTTGATACGTTCTACAGACAGACACCTAGCTCTGACTTGGTCACACACTCCTTGTTTCAAAACAACTGGAAAGATAAAACAGTAAGCATCCAGTGATTTATCTGGCCAACTTCAGGGTACGAATAATTATCTTCTAAAGCTACCCTATTTCCTTTGTTGACTATAGAAGGAGTTAATTGATTAACTAATCCAGAACAAAATGTCTAGAACAAGGACAACACTGGTTTAGATAAGGCTATGGAACAAACTAGTAATCCAAGAATTATAATCAAATTCATCAATCCCTCTGCAAAGTTTTGTACTTACTTTTGTTCAAATCATCTCTGAAAAGGTGCCTGAAAATAAATAGCACACAGTACTAAACAACTGCATACAAAAATACATACAGCAATACTTCATTTAACGATAACGAGACAAATAACATTTAACAATAACAGTGCAAATAACCATACATCATTTTCCTTAGAGGAAGAATTAAAGAAGGAATTGACTTCAGATACCAAATCTGTCATCATTAAGAAATTCTGCACTGCTGAATGGAACATGGTTCAGAAGGGAGGTTAAAGCCTGCATAAAGCTGGTGAGCTCTCGGCTTATAGTATCTTAGTATTCTATAGAATAGCCTGTAAAAGGAGAAGTACACATTTGTCATGGCAAGCCATGCAGTTCTGATTCCCTAAATACCCAGTTCAGGGAATCTTTGGCAATCACAGTCTCTACAGTTAGATTTAAGCTCAGTGTAAACAAAAAGAGAATCATTGCTTCAGGTCATCTTAGAAAGAATAATAGAAAAGAGAAATTAATAAAAAGCTGTGTAAAAGTGAGAAGTTACATGGTTGATAACCTTGCTTTAATATTTTTTGCATATGCATATATATATATTTGGATACTTTGGCTTTCTTTTTTCTGTCTATAATCCTTACCTTATATATTATGACATACTCTTTTTAAAATAAAAGACAGTCTCATTTCAAAAAAGAAGATTGTGTTGTTCTGTTCCTTGCCCTTCCTCATTCACTGCACAGAATAAATGGTTCTCACTTAATGCACAGCCACTCAATATTTTTGTTTGATTCTCATTGCTCAAGGTATGGCCTCAAGCCAAATTATTGCACAATTTTTAAGTGCTACTCTGAGGGCAGAGTTATTGATTTTTTTACGGACTTTCTTATAGCGATCCCCACTAATGTATGTCAGCACTTCACAAACAATTTATCTTCACAACTATCCAGTCAGGAGTTTGGAAGAGAAGGAGAGGTGGTGGTAACAAACTGTGCTCTCACCTTGGTACAAAACTGAAGCATATTTTGTCTATCATTATTTTGCAGTAACCAATATGAAGTACTCAAAACATATTTTTAAAAACAAAACAAAAAAATCCACTATATAATACTTCATGTGTTCAAGCACAGTATCATCAAGTTAGGTGTTTTATTTTTAAAAGCAATGCCATTTTTCAATTCAATTAAAATGACAGGTTCAACAAAGTATTTGGATGCTAAAGAGTGTGTTGTTACGGTAATTGCAAAACATAATTCCAAATTAAAAGAAGCCTAAGGGAGAGCTAAAGATGTGAGAGGGTTGAGTAAAAAAAATAAAGAAGTGAGCAAAAAAATCCCTACCTATGCAAAATTGAGAAAAAGCATTCACTAAAGCAACTTTGAAGTTTACTTCAGCAATGCAAAAGGGTGTGTAACTCTATTTTTGATGTTCTATGATGCCTTTCCTAAATAGATGACTGTAGTAATAATTTGACGAAAACAAGACCTGAATTGTATTTCCCTTGAAGTCTGTCTGTCTTATGCTCTCTACATCACATTATTCTCAGTAGGTATTATTTGTGTTTAAGCAATATGAGGACTATTTAAAAAAAACAAAAACAGAAATTAAAAATAATTTAACATGTATTATTTAAAGACAATTCGATTTCTAGGAAAACATAAATTTTCACAAATAACATTGAATCTTGGACAAAAATGTCCTCCACATTAAAATATATTTACAGAATGTTCTTCAATACAAAGTGTTGCACAGCACCTTCAAATGTCAGAAAAAGATTTCATGTCACAAGTAAGTAATGATTTTAGCTGAGAAGTATTTTTTTCTTCCATGGGAAAATGTAGATCAACCTCAGTTTTGCTTTGAGTACATGAGTTAAATAAAGCTCAGGTTTACTTACTGAGTACTGAAGTATATCATGGAGTGTGGTATAGACTTTTCATTGGTGGAACTTAAGATGATAACAAGTTTCCTTTTTTTAGCATGATGCACCCATGACTGCCTTCAACATGTATATGGGGTTGTACTGGAATCCACACTAGATTAATTTCCTACTGATAGCACCCATCTATCAATTTAGCTCTGCACTTACTATGAGCTAATCACCTCACTGGACTATTTCCATGAATTTGCAGCTCAGATTTGTGGCTGTAGGTCTTGATTATGTGACCATTCTGCCAAAAATTGACATCTAACACCAATATCCAGGTCCAGTTTTAAAGCACTGGGTTGATTTTACATCCAAAAACGTGAGAAAAATAACAAAAAATTCTTCATGCATAACCATGACCTGATCATTAAGAACTTTGGTCTAATTTTCACAAAATTTGGAGTTTCACCCAAGTGAAGTGTTTTAAAGAAAGAAAATATGAATAAGGTAATGGAACAAGTCAGAGTACAATATCTAAAATAACTACAGTTAGCTTCTTTTCCTGAAAATGGATCTCCTTCAAGGTTTGGTGGGAATTTTTCACTTTGTCTTGTTGCAATAAACCAAAAACACTGGTAAGGATAATAACAACTTTTATTAATAATAATAGTTATAATAATAATAATAAACCCTTCAAAGCCTAATCGAAGCAAAAAAATTACCTTGTGTGATCAATGGATTTTACGGAATGGTGCAATGTGTTGTTTCTTCCTGCTTCTTTTGCTGGTCATCTTTTTAAGCTTTGCCATGCTCCTTGATACCTTTTGATCTGTCTCTTGCTGTTCCTGGTGATTGCCTCAAGCTCTGCTCTCTGGGCATGCCAAGAGCTGCTCAAACTGCTGTCTCTTATGTCTAATCACAGGAGCACTAAGGTCCAATATGTCACCTACCACCTACAAAAAATGGTTATTTCTTCTACAGACAGCCAGAAATCAACACCAGTCTACTGTGTTTAGGGGATTCTCAAACAGCTTCTCCTGTCTCCTACATGGTAAAAAAAATATTCAACAGCTGCTTCTAACTCTTCTTTACACAAAGTCTAATTCCCTCTTCCTGTACTTTCTAGGATGTAATTTGTGCTAACCGTGGAAGTTTGAGCCTTACTTTAGAATGAACACTTACCCTAGTGAGAGTTACCCATAGTTTTGTAATCCAAAAACAGAGTTAAAATAAAAACTTTTTCATTTTAGATTTTATTCCATGGCTATCTTACAGGAATTTTCTTTCATACCTAACAGAACATGATATTGTTGGTATTTTATTGAGTTCCCCTTCTTCCCATTTTATGTTAACAGTGTACTTATCTTTCTTGGAGCTCTTTCCCCTTGGGATTTCCTTGGAGAGGTGGAATGTCAGAGTTTTACTTGCATTTTATTGATTACATACCAAGTGTATGGATGCTTAATGGATCTTATTCAGCAGGGTCCTTCATTTAAAATGTTGCTGAGAGAAAAATTCCTCACAATACTTTGCCTTGCATAAGATGATTTTTCACCTCAGCAGTTTGCACATAAATCTCTTAGGGGTGTGTGTGAGCATGTAAAATATGAGAACATGTGTGTTTTATAAGATTTTGGTCTTTTTAGTACAGAAAAAACTCAAACCCTTTATTAAGTTTTGTTTGTCTGATGAAATCTGACATCACAGCACTAGGATAATATGCAAAGCTGTTTAACATGACAATAATATTTTTATTAAATTACTTTTTTTAAAATCACAAATATATTTTTAAGCTTTCCTATCTGTTTTCAGCAAAATATGACCAGACCCACATTGCCAGACCACTCCAATATAAAACCTTGTATTTCTTAATTTCTAATTAGAATGGCAAATACTACTCTTTTTTAAACTTTTTTC
>VWZU01008467.1:53998-166040 GCA_013397095.1 Sterrhoptilus dennistouni | reverse complement strand
TTTTTTTTTTTTTCTTTTTTTGGTCCTCTACTTCATACTTTTATTGCTACAGAGGAAGCCATTGTAGAACTGTGGAACAAACAGATCCCACATAAGTGTACAAGGAGAGATTTTGTATTAAAAAATAATAAAAAATAATAAAGGACTGACAAGAGACCACTTTACCTATGGTAAACTGAAGAGACAATATTTAAGCAATACTTTGAATAGTCATTTTATAATGAAAACATAAAACATGAATTTTCCATATTTTCTTCAAACCTAAAAAACCCCTTGTCCTTTGCATTTAAATTACAGCTGGCTATTACGAAGACAAAGCAATTTTGAAGGGTGAAGATTTAAAAAAATAAAATAAATCTTTATCAGGAAACATGGACTCCTCCTTAATCACGGAGATCACCAATCTCCGTAATAATGATACTACAGTGTAGGAACAATTTGTTGTCTCATACTTATTACAAAATCTACATTGCTACAATCTTTTTCTCTCAAGGAAGTAGTGTCATTGCATTATTAACATAATTTTTCTGCAACACTTCAAATACTAACATGCTATAAGATGTTTCTAATTGAACGAGATTTCCTTAATTTTTGTATTTGTCAGAAATATATGTCAAAGATAACTCTTAGGATTTTCAAATAAGAATATGTTCTCAAATCACTGTAATTCATTCTGAGCAGCGTGAGTAAAAACATTCAGGGTTTTTGTGTGTGTATTGTTAGGAGACGAGGATTTGCAGACTGTGAGATGTGATATTGCAACAAAAATATCATTATAATATCTCAGAAAAGATGAATCCTCAATTCTGGTATTTTTCTATTTTCTCTTCAGCTCTGAAAATATTTCCATTTTACCACACTTTTATATAGTAGTTATCATTCTTTTCTCTGTTAATGCTATTAAAAAGATCTTCTTATGTTTTCTCCCACTAAGAGCTACAATAGCTCTTTCTCCATGTATCCTTTATTGTCTACAGATGCTTTTTTTTCAATCCAGATAGAAAATTCTTAATCTAGAGGAACTCACATTTTATGCCTTTACAAGGTGGTGATTTATCTTTCAATCAGTAAGGTGATGAACACACTACAGAAGCTTATTTTCAGACATTTGGTCCCCAAAGGTGCTGGAATGCCATTTCACCCACTAAAAAATTCTGTTCAAGTTTTCCATAAAGCAAATTGCTTTCTGAAATTCCTCTACTGTTCCATTATTCTCATTTCATTGTTTCCTTCTCAGTGACGCTCCCTCCTCTTCTCTCTGTACTGTGGTTACATATCATACATACATTACATCATTACATATCCTGTCAGCAGTTGTCCCATGAGGGGCTCAGGGCAGGAGTTCTGTTGAACCCCTGAAACTCCTGGTGTGGGACCTAGTCAGGGGAATCCTAACAGGAGCAGACAGACACAGGGCCAGAAACAGGGATGGAGATGGGGTCAGAGACTGCAGACAAAGCTATGGCTCATGCTTGTAGTTTATCCAGGTGTCAAGTTTAGTCCATTCAGTAGTCTTACAGTACATATTAGGAAGAAATTTTTTTCTGTGAGAGTGGTGCAGCACCACAACCGATTTCCCAGAAAAGTTGTGGATAGCCGGCCTCTGGAAATGGTCAAAGCAGATTGGATAGGGCTTTGAGTAACCTGGCCTAGTGAAAGTTGTTCCTGCCCATGGCAGGAAGTTTGGAACTAGATGATCTAAAGTCCCTTTTGAAACCAAACAGTTCTAAGAGTCTATGATTCTATGATTACCCCTTGCCCTATTGCAATGGGCCATGCTCAAAGTCTGTCCCCATTTTCCTTATAAGACCCCTTTTAGTATTGAAAGGTCACAACGAGGTCTCCCTGGAGCTTTCTGTTCTCATAAACAACCCCAGATCTCTTAGACCTTCTTTGTTGTAGGGTATTCCAATACTCTGATTATTTTTGTGGCCCTCCTCTAGAACTGCTCCAACAGGTCCATGTCTTTCCTGTGCTAAGCTGTATCTCAGAGCTGGACATGGAACTTCAGGTAGAGCTTCACCAGAGAGGAACAGTGGGGCAGAATCACCTCCCTTGGCTTGCTGCCATGTGTTTTTTGATGCAGACAAGGATGTAATTGGCCTTCTGGGCTCTAAGCACATATTGCCTGCTCATGTCCAATTTTCCATTCACCTGGACCTCCATCTCCTTATTGGCAGGAGTATGCTCCATTCCTTCATTATCCTTCTTATATTGACACTGGGGATTGCCCTGGCACAGGTGAAGTACTTTGCACTAGGCCTTGTTGAACCTCATGAGGTTCACAAGTGTAGCATCCTGTGGCTACAGTGCTCATTGTGTCCAGGGGGGTACAGGCACCAGCAGGGAAACAGATGAAAGAAGTCTCTGTTTTGTTAAGCACAAGGGTCCATTTTATTTCCCCTCCTCCCTGAGCTGGGAAGGGAGGAGAAGGCGAAAAGAGAGAGGGCAAGAGAGCAAGAGAGAGAACCCCACCCTGTCTCCTCTTAAGTATAGGTCAGGGAGCAGAGCAAAAGGCAGGTAAGGGCATTGACCTGAAGCCAATGGAGACACACCGAGGGGGAAGGAACCACAAGGCCAAGGTCATTGAGGAGGGGAGAACCCACCAAACCATTGTCTACAGAGCACGTTGGAAATATCCCCTCAGGCAGGAGGGGTAGCTAGAGTCTGTCTTGCCAAGGCCAGAGCCTGGGTATTTCAGTGAGTGGCTGAAGGGATTCAACACACATGAACTCAATTCCTGAGCTTGTCCAGTCCCTCTGGATGATAATATTAATGATAACAACAATAATGTTTTATATATGTTATAGCTGTAATATAGTTGTGACTCTTTGGGCCCTTACAGCTTCTGTCCAACTTGGCAAGTATCAGTCAAATAATTCAAATTCTTTTGAGAAAAACACAAAGATTCATCTACATGATTTTTATGCAGATATTTACACAACAGTAGTGACTCTAAGGTACTTTGTTACTGTTTTAATTAATGAGGGCAAATACATTGAACAAAACCTGTAGAGTGTACCCCCATACAACTATCTTCAGTACGCTCAATAATTCACAGTGAAATCCACTGCAGGATTTCCTATAGACTTATTACAGCAACATTTTGCAGTGTGCACATTCCAATTGTCTATCAGCTGAATGAACTTCTCAAGTAATTATTTCCAGTTTTCCATTTTGTTCTTCAAAATATTATTCAGCTTTAGAATGCCTGTTTGCTCTGAAGCTGTTTTAAAATGTAAAAATAGCTTTTGTAAAGACAAAAACCTGTCTACTTCAATTGAATAATGATTCTTCTTCCATCTGTGTCTGCCTAAGTAGCTAACAGGTAACATCTTACAGTCTAATTCAAATGCAGATTTGTATATCCATTTAAGGCAAAACTGAAAAAAGAAAGGTTTTGTGTCAGAAATGTAAATGTCTTTCTTAAGCAGGTTTGTCCTGTGCAATTATTTATGAGGAATTTGCAATATGTTGGAGACGTTACTTTCCTTTGTATTTATAAAATACATGTCATTAGTAGATGAACTCTCAGATTTTCTCCCTGGCTCCAATTACTTTGGTAACACAATTAATGATACATATATCAGCAGATTCGGCAAATTAGCATAGTATCCAGCAATAATAAATCCGAATTATGTCTAACAAGGAGGCTTCCATTTTCCTGTTATTCCTTATATTGCCTGATTCCATCCCAACCAGTTTGATGTACTTTATTCAATTTTACACCATTCCTATACTTTTATACATTTTTTGTGGAATTTTATACCAGTTTTATACACTTTATTCAATTTTTAACCAAATACGTAAATTTATAAATGCAATATTTCCCATGCACTGGAATAGTTACTCTTCTGACAACTGCATACATTTCATGAATAAAAATTACCTTGAATACTAGTGAGGTTTTACATGCTGTTAGCCATCTGGAATGACATGCCATCGAACTGATAAGAACACCAGTTAGGTTTCTAGACACTGCAGTCAACCAACAGAAGTAGACAGACATTCACCTCACTTGCAGAGACGCCTGTCTCACAAAGAAAAGGAAGTGTGCCATGAAGAGTATTTTTCTAATGATTCATACATATTATTTTAGTATACACAAATGAAAGCTCTGCCTAAAAACTCTTACCAGTTCCTTCCAAAAAAATCGTGTCTTGAGCCCAAAGGAAGTTATCAATCACATTTCATACCTAGCAGTGTAGTGGGATTGAGTCCACAAATGTTGTAAAAGCCACTTCATTGTCTGATCATTTAGAAGAAAAAAAAAGAGATACTACAATATTTTTTTTTCCCTTAAGCTACAAAAGCATTTATGAAAATGTAAAAAGAGGAGTTAAATGAGTCAAACCTGAACTACTTGAAAAGTCAAGAGTAAGAATCAAAATCCTACAAGCTCCACCAGTAAGAGAGCTACCAGTAAAACAGAGGGTTACTCTTCATCAAATAGAGACTTACTTGGCTGTAAGAAAGGGTGCTAACTTTTAGACCATCTTTCAAATGATCATACAGACTAACCCCAAAATGACTAAATTATAAGAACATAACTGTAGTGAAAAAGGCTGGTCTGTTTAGGAATTAAAAGTTTATACTCTCTTCAACAAGCAGAAGTTAAAACAATTATTATTTAACACACTCACTACAACACCTGCAGGCAAAAAGAGGTTTACAAATAACTGTTTCAAGAAAAATAACGTTATTATCTAGAGTGACCTCATTTGGCATACTAAAATTTTTCTCAGCTATTGAATTAATTTGTAATTAGAATGTGTATTATGTAGGGTGTCTTTCTTTTCCCTGTTGAAAGATATACAAGGCTCATACTAATTACATACAAAGAGGGAATACGTGTTTGTTTTTCTTTGATATAATTTTAGAATTAACTATTGATTGCAAAATACCTTATTCCAATAGCAAGTCATTGCAGCATCAGCATATTAAGAAAAAAATCTCCTTTCTAATTGCTTGGTTTGTAAAATATGCTGTGCACAAAGAGACTAACAAAAACAGATGTACTCTGTCAGCCAAAGGGGAAATATCTGCATAACAAGTTAGCCCAGGAGAGGCTTACTTTAGCATAGAAATGCAATCACTGATGTACATTATCATTCTTCATCACTCTGTTCTCTGCTTAGTGTTTTTGCTTTCATCTTCCAAAATCCTGTGTGCAACTAGCATTGTTATGTAGCATTTATAGAACACATGACATTTCAAATACTTAATGGATCACCCAAATGAGGGAGGAGATGGTTTGTATATGCTTTTTGAAGAAGATCCTTACACCTGGGATTTGCCCAACAAAACGTGGAGGCATGTCTGGAGCAGCATAACAAGATGTAAAAGTCAGCTTTCATCTCTCCAGATGAATTACAAGAAAGGAGAGGGTAGATATTCAATAAAGTGCTCTTACAACCTGCCTGTGAAGGCAACAGTAACCCAGGTTCTTATTAATAGATCCCTGGTGTGGATTGTAGGGAAATGACACTGAATGACCAGTGTGTATGTGTGTGTGTGTGTTTGTGTGTATATATATATACGTATATATGTAAGGTGCTTTTTTAAAATAATTTGTTTGCAATAGAAAGGACATATATAGCCATTTTGGTTATTATCTATAGAAATATAACAAAATAAAAGCATAAAAAAGACACTTTCAATAAAAAGGAAAAGAAAGAAAGAAAGAAAGAAAGAAAGAAAGAAAGAAAGAAAGAAAGAAAGAAAGAAAGAAAGAAAGAAAGGAAAATGAGAAAGAGAAAAGAAAAGATAGAAAGGAAATAAAGGAAGAAAAGAAGAAAGGAAGAAAAAATAAAGGATAAGAGTAAAAAAATATCATCGCTCGTTGATCCAAGGCCAAGACTTGACTGTTGCAATTTCAGCGCCCATTAGTTGAAGTGATGGTTGCAGTCTGGATCTGTTACATATATATGTGTGTAAAGAAAATTCAAAGGAAAAAAATAGTAACTGCAGAGTACTTGTAGAATATTTTATTTTGGATAATGAAGTTCTATTGGTTCCTTTGCTTTCCTTCTCCCATTTCTTCTCCACCTCTACTCTCTCCTTCTCACTCATATCACTCTTCACATCTCCTTTTTCCCTTCTCACTCCCTTGAATTATAAAAGTAATGTTACATCCAGAGAAGTACAAAACTGAGGCCAAGGTCCTCTAGATAAAATACTTTTTGAACATTTTATTTTCATGTTTCCTGAGTCTGAAAATGACAGTTGAAGCAACATGTAATACTTGAAATTTGCTTAGATTATTCATGTATTTTTACATTACTCATATATTTTAGCAGAGATGAGAAAGTGAGGGGAGAGTGAGACACAAGAGAGGTTGAGAAAATGAAAAAAAAAAAAAAGCAGGATTTTGAAGTAATGCATATTTGCATGTCCCTAAATGCTTGGTGTGCCACAATTTTCCTCAGAAAGGAAGAGTTGCTGCTTACACAGCCAAGGGAGCTGGGGTTATTTAGTCTGGAGAAAGAAAGGCTTGTGGAGACCTTATTGCTCTATACCTTAAAGAGGTGGTAGAGAAGTGGAGGTTTGTCTCCTCTCCCAAGTAACAAGCAATAGCAAAAAAGAAAAGAGCTTCAAGTTGTGCCAGGAGAAGCTTAAATTGGATATCAGGAAAAATTTATTCACTGAAAGAGTCATCATGCACAGGAACAAGCTGTCCAGGGAAGTTGCTAAGCCACCATCCCTGAAGGCATTTGAAAAATAGATGTGATGCTTAGGGATGTGGTTTAGTAGTGAACTTGGCAATGTTAGGTTAATGGATGGACTTGATGATATTAAGAGGCATCTCCAACTGAGATGAATCCACAAGTTTTGAAACAATATGAAATTTTCATTTCAGTTGTTAAAATGATTGCAGACTGTTAGGGAGTGATGGGATCCACTTGTACAAAAAGGCCAAGAGAGTCTTCAGCAGTAGGCTGACCAGTTTGCTGAGATGAGCTTTAGAATGAAGGGCTCAGATGATGGGGTCCAAACAGAAATTTTTAAAAGTATGCAAGGACCATAATGGATTTCCGATTTTTTCTAGATAAATAAATATTAAAATTTACCTTAATTAGCCATCTTAGTTGGTGAATATTCTTCCACAAGAGGATCTGGTGATATTAACAGTATTTAAGTTCTAATTAACTGCATTTCTATCTACTTTGTTGAATATATAAGCTTTGCTGTGTGTTGGTTCATTTCATTACAAGAAACAGCTAAAATTCACACTCTAATACAAAAACAGTAGTTGCTGAATGTATGCTGATGACCATCTTGTTTTAGACCACAAAGACTAGCAGTCAGCTACTTTCCTGTATTTAGCTGTTTATTCTCCAAAATATTTTGAAGAGATGTTAGAAGAGTCACGGAGCAGATAATGCACAGTTCTTTCTCACTTCCCATTGACTCTTAATCGTTAACCTTGCATAACAATTGTTAACATAAGGGTCTTGGTGGGAGACTAAACACATTTATATCATCTCCATCTTCAAATTTCTGCCAATATTTCCATGACTATTTTTTTCTGTTGATCCTTCCAGGAGTCTTATTTATTCCTTCTAACTTGTTTCACATGCCTTCATCTCTCAATGCTCTAACATGTCGATAATTCCTGACAATTTCCATGTACCCTTGTCTCACTGTTAACAAATGTTTCAGCCTAAAGTAGTTTCAGGAATCTACAATAATTTTGAATCTTTTGCACATTTAATCCCCCAAAGGTTCATTTAAGCCATGCAAATTAATCCCCTATTTGGGGAATATAAGTCAGAAGTTTAGGTGTCTTGGGATTTCTCTTTAATGAAAGGGAAAAATGCATGTCTAGCCTACATGAAAAGAGAATCAATTTCTGTTGTTCTGATGCCTCTGCAGTGTGGGAAATGTGGCAATATTTTTATCTCAAAGAACAGAGATTAATGTTTTGATTTGCATGGGAAGATCAAGGTGCTTTGTACATTTTATCCAGATATTTGATCTAGAAAATTAACAGAATGGAAATTAGGGTATTAACGAGTGATTCTTATTTTGCTTTATACAAATCACCTTTGAAATCTGAAAGAAATGAAGAAAGAATACACCAATGATAAACATGTAATTAAAATTATTGTTTGCCGTAATACTAGGGAATTATTTCAATGGCAGAATTGATCATGTGCATGTAGTTAATCCTTTCTAGTTTATGTAGTTAAAAAACCACTCAATGCCAGTGTATTTGTACTATTCTGTGATTTTTCCTCACAGAAGCCCTGATCCAATGACAAGTTTAATAGAAGTGTTCCTGTGACTTCAAAGGACTGACTCAAAGGGAGACCAAAAATCAAGCTGAAAATTCTGTGAATAAAAGTGCATTATCTTCTCAACATGACCAGCACGAATGTGTCACAGAGAGAGATCATGAATAACTTATGATTCACTGGAATCAAGAAGAGCAGACTTTGAACTCTAGTAATTGCATTTTGTAAAAGTTTGCACTTAGCAGCTATTAAAATTTCAATTGCTGATTTACCTTTCAGGTGTTATTAGATGTGTGAAGATTCACCATTCTTCAAATAACAGAAAAAAAGCATCAGACTATAACACTTAAGGCATGTACATTTCTATAATGCATTATAGTGAGGTATATATGTAGAAAAGCAGTAATGTGGACTACATTGCTGCAAATTAATGGGGAGGGAAAGAAAAATATATGCAAAAGTTACATATATTTTTCAAAATGTTTTCAAAAGAAGAGAGGGATAGAAAAACTTTTTTCCTGTTGTACACTTCAGTTTTCTAACAAGTTGAAATAAAATGAAAATAACCTTCTGCCTTTAAAGAGAAATTTATCAGGAAATTAAGCCATGGAAAATCATGTGCAGATATCAGATGTATCTGCTTTGAATGTTAGACCTTTATGTTACGAGGTCAAGGTTGATATTTAGATTTGCTCCATATTGATCTCTCAACACTATTAAAATAAATTACAAAGTTCTTTCCTCAGTTCTATAAATATATTTATCAAAATAACATCATAACAATGTTCACATAGACTTAGGCTGTTGTGGACTGTGAGACGGATAAAATATTCTATAGATACTTCTTTAAAATGAAAATATTTTTTCCTGTAACAGTACATATTTGAGTGTTTCTTTTAAAAACATTTGAAAGTCCTTTGGGGAAAAAAAAAGTAGCATACTCCACACAAGTCAAGTTATTTTTCCTTCTGTACAAGCTTCTTCCCTATATTTATAAAAAAAAACTCACTCCAACCAAGGAAACTTTTTTCCTCAGGAGGCAGGAGAGGGTGAGAGAAGGGAGAGAGGAAAAAAGAAAATAAGTGGAATGGTAGGGGAAAAGAAAATAAAAATACTAAATTTTCAGGCTTCCCTCAGGCACATGAGACAAGTATGTCTTTACTTCAGGGATGTTCTTACTGAAAATTTTTAACACAAAACCATCTTCATCATAGATGTGACTGATTAGTTACCTCTTAAGTTGGGATCCCCATCAGGACTGTAAGGAAATAACTGTCAGCCTGGCAAAGAGTCCATTTGGATCTCAGCATACAAATAAGTATACTATGATTTTTGTCTGCAAGACCTTGACATCTGCTTTTTTTCTGCTACAAGTGATTAATATTTTATGCACAGTGTGAATCTCTATATCACATAGAGCTTTTTGCTGTCTGTAAAGAGCCCACTGGTATCACTGTTAAGAGCTCTGTATATTAAATGAATGAAGATAATGCAGCTGAGCACCTGAAAATTAAATAGCAATATTTAAATTCACTGATAGCCTCTTGACATAGAATTATTGTAAACCATCTCTTGAGGTAGTTATTGAAATTTCTTTCCCCCACCTTATTTCAGGCTTAATCAATAAACTCTCCCCTCTTTTCCAGTGCAAAATTAAAAAAAATAATAAAAAAAAAAGGTGACATTTTATTGAGATTAATGGATGAAAAAAATCAAATCAACAGCATATTTTATTAGTATATTCACAGCTGGACTGAAAATATCCACTACTGCAATGATAATTTGAAGCTTTAGGTAAATACAGCTTTAGTTCAACAATGCTTGTGAGTCTCTGAAAATGAAAAAAAAAAAAAAAACCAACAAAAATAAAGGATGCGCTACCAAAGTACCTCAGTCTCATAACAGTTTTTATGTTAAGCAGGACACAGCCTAGAATAAGCAACTTGAAACTCTGCAAGAAAACACAAAACTATATACAACGTCTGTCTTGTCAGAGGAGAAAACAGCCACATTCAAAATCCTCCTCCCTCCAACTGCTATAAAAATAGATGCCAAGGGAAAAGAGTAAACTTCAATGACAAGACCTGAGTTTTGTTTTCTTAAGTGTGTTTTGGAGCCCTCAGTGTATTTCCCTTCTATTGTTTGTCCCAGTTTCACCCTGACCAAACCTCAGCAGAAACAACATGACAAACTGCTCCAAAGATGACCTTTACTTTTTATTTCACAGAATCATTTCATTTTTCTGGCTTTAACCTGCTTCCTACTTCTTTAAGGTACTGTACAACAATTCTTTTTATATTTGAAAAGACAGCTCCCTGCCCTCCTCCCCCCAGAAAGAAAATTATTATTACAATGGTTTTTATATATATCACAATTATTTTTCTCTTATTTTTCCTCCTTACCAGACCAGCTTGTTTATTCACTCCTTCTCTGGAATCACCTTTTTAATTTTTCTCAGTCTTTTAAAGTTCTAGTAGATCTTTTTTGAGCCATAGGTGCTATATCAGTACTTGTTATTTCATATCGAGGCCAATTTAGATGAAAGAAATGATAACGGTATTAGTGGACTCACAGAGTTTTTCAATTCTAAGGTCTACAAGGGCATTACAACCAGCTTCTGAATACATTAACCTTAATCTTAGCAAAAATAAATTAAGGGTTAAAGGGATCCATGGGAAAGTATGCCACTAGATTTATCTGTTCTGATCTGCTTAAGATAAAATTTGTAAGGTCTTGTATCTGTTCCTTCCAATGGAGTATTGCATGTAGCCCTGTAGCATAGAAAATATGGTGCTGCTATTGCTTGTAGGACACTGCATACTGAGATAACCACAGAAGTCTCAAGATTTGTAGGATTTATCTGAGCTTGACGTGCCTGGAACTTTATTAGTCTTCTTTAATTATATCAGCAGTTATCAGATGGCTAATAGTTACTTAGTGTGACTAAAATGTCACTAATAGTGATGAAAATCTATTTGTTTTAGCTTTTGTTTAGTGGTGTACAAGAGGATATTTATGAAAATATTAGAGCAGTAATATAGGTAGCCACCATTGCTGAAAGCTTTAAAGGGCTTGTTCAATTTTCCTTGGTTACCTAACTTGCTTCTTAGGCTGAAGTAGACGCATTTTTAGGTGCTTCTTTTGTATTTAATATTAATAATCAGCTTTATAATTGTCTCGGTTTGGAAAGACAGGCGTCTGCCAGAGAAAGCCAGAGCCTTCCTTGGAATGGAGAATGTAAACCCCCTCCCTCCAAATTATTATAATTTTGAAATTAAGGGGCTTTCAGGCAAAGATTTGGGAATAGGGATAACAGTTCTTTATTAGGAATATTAAAAATAAAAATGTAAAAATACAAAAAAGTGAACAAACAAAAATGAAAACACTGACAAAGTCAGAATACAACCTGACACCCTGTTGGTCAGGGTGTTAGTAACAGTCCAATTAAGCCCTCCTGAAAGATGTGGTTTTGTTGGAGCAGAAGTGATCCTGTAGAAGAGTGTAGTTTTCTCTGAAGGTCCAGTGGTGGTTAGCTGGGTCTGCTCCTCCTCTGGAATGTAGTGGAAAACAGGCTGTCCTGCAGTCCTGAATTGCAGGTTTTATCCAGGTAGGAATGCTTGGCTCCTCCTGCTGGGTGGAGCATCTCACAACGAGATGATGTAATTTTATCAGTCGTGTAGTGAGATTCAGTGGCCCATTAGCAGCAGACATCCCCCTGGAGAGAGGACCAGTTGTGGAAGAGATAAGGACATTGCAACACCTGGTTTTAACAGCTGGCCTATTAATAAAAGATGCCTGTACCCTCCCCCCCAGAGTTATGAGGAATGGGTCACAGAAGAGATAAAGAAAACACCTCCCCAGCTGGTTTCAACAGATGGCAATAAAATACATACTTTTGGTTACATCTTGCATTGCAACCCAAGACAATGATTTAGAACGTGCATATATACCCTTTCTAGGAATAAACCACCTTACCGCCCTGTATCTTTACAGTGTTATCCAAAATATGTTAATTTGCAGTAGAGGAAAATATGTAAATAAAACTGAAAAAATAGAAGACAGAGACTTGGAGAAATATAATCAGCTTCCAGCTGCTTTTCAAACTAAACTATATGAAATTCAATATATCTCATCACTTCAAATATTCTCTTTTTTATTAAATTGCATTCAAAGATAGATAATTGGGGCTCTTCTCAGCATGACTCAAAGAAAACATTCCTAGAAAACAAGGTAGGCTTCCACTGTTTTGGTGGTTTCATGCTCAATAAAGCATGAGGATACTTGTTTAAGTAGAAGTCAATAGACTGGAGTAATTGATCCTATTCCTAAACAAGATAAATCTGTTGATAAAAAGCAGTGAATTTAACTTCTTTACAGACTCTGCTTCTACACCAATACCTTTGCTTCACATGTTGAAAAAGCTCCGTAGTTTGTTTCTTTCCTAGCTGATGGTGTGGTATATAAATTAACATCTAATTAACTTGCAAATTATTTTCACCTAACTAAGAAACTTTATTTGGATTAAGTACCAAGGGTCTATTGAAAGTAAACTGAGAGAACTCTGCAAATCCACAGGCAGCCATCCCTTTCAGGAACATTTTAAGGTCCACATAACTATTTTTGTTAAAATCTGTGAAAGAATCCTGAAAGAAATATTTAAGAAAAGCAGATGAATTACATCTTGATGAACTGAGCAATAATGCTAGAATTACCATGTGGAAAAGCAAGATATTGGATCACCTCATACTCTTCTTTTTGATGGTTCTAAATAATCCTAGAGACAAAAAAGGTTCTTGGTTTTTTGTTATGATCATTAAATTGTTATGTAAAAAAACCCAGGTAATTTTGTTAGGATTTTTTTTGCTTAAAGCACCTTAGTTAGACAGATTTTGTAAAACCATAAAGAGCACCTAAATATTCAGTCCCAAATCTTCGTAATTATATGAATTGAGATGATACATTCACTCATATAAAAAAAAAAGATAAAAAAATCTAATACACTTGGGTAATTATGTATCTTGCTATTACATGACATTATTGGCATATCATGTGCCTCAGTAATGAATAATTACAAAAAGTCATCATACATTAACTAATCAAAATCAGGATTGAAACAGTTTAATTTAAATATGGTTGAATGCCAGTGGTGTAGCACATTTTCCTATCCATCTGAGACTTAACAGCAAAGATCTAATGACCTTTGACATTTATACTGTGGAGGTTGACAATGCAGACAAAACAGTAAGTTTTACTTTAAAAAGGAAGATGCCTGCACTGCTTTATAGAATTTCAGGCAACTAACTTCATTAGCTACTATACCCAATCTTTTTTCACTTTCTGTTCACCTGTTCTCCATGGAAGAGATAATTTACTGAGGCAGAAGTCAAGAGGAAAAAAGAGTAAATAAAGTAAAAAGGAATTAATTGGTATGTAGATAATGAACCAAAGCCCAATAATGCATTTTTTAGATAAAGGCAATAAGACAAACTGTGGCTGAAAGAAGAAACTCATAATGAAAATACTGAATAGAAATCTTACTCATTTATAAAGATGTAGTTTAGACTTACAAAAAAAGAAGCCTATTTAATTCAGCTCTGTTAAATCTTAATTCAAATTCACCTTGAGTGTCTTTCTGCTTTATCAGTATGCAAGTTGGCATGTATATCTCAATAATTCTCCTGAAGCTATTTTGAGATTCATATAGATCAAAAATGAAAGGTTAAAGTTTAAGGTTTTCTTTAACATATTCTCTTTCTTTTATTTTGCTTATTGCTCACTGCTTGTCATCAACCACAGAGGTTTCTTTAGAGCTATCCTGATGCTAAATAAAGAAGCATAGGCATTTTAAGGTATGATTCAGCCAACCTGTTTTAGACACCTGCATTAATAAGAAACAAACCTTTGCTTATAGGACTTTTTCTTATCCTCACAATTACTAATTCCTTTGTATTTAAAAACAGGTGAATATAACTAAACATGTAAATATAACTAAACGTAAATATAATTAAAATTCAGAATAGCTACTGTATAAGGCATAAATTTAATTAATTCTTATTTATTGAGTTCTTTGTGAGTTATTTTTTAAAATAATTGTATTTTATCTTAAAACCATTTTAAATTTCAAGAAAATATTGCTAAAAAAAAAAAAGAGAAAGCTATATGAATGGAAGGAGAAATAGAGAGTGGTGTATACAGACTGTGCTGGAATGAAAAAACTTGTTTAAATCAAAGAGTCTAACTAAGAGATTATTCAAAAGAGCGTTGTCTGAAACGACAGTAAAACTAATCCAGAAAGGACTTTACTACCTAAATTTATATATGTCTACCTCTTTATGCTCTTAATTTCTGAAGTCCTTGTTCAGTTGTTGCCCAAGCAAAGAACCTTAATTTTCTACTTTTGTCGAAGAATTTTATTCCCAGTTGTGAGATACTGGGCTGCTAATGATTAATGACTCAAACTATTTGGCCATTTGTCAGGTGCCGAGTTACACACACACACACACACACACACACACACGGGAGGTGAGTTTTGGGGTGTGTAATGGCTAGCTTGCATAAGACAGAGGGTATGAACTGTCCTGTCACTGCCAGGAGGCTACAAGACCAGATGGTGCTTCTTGTCATGCTAATTGCCCTCCTTTACACAGCTGCTCAGTTATAAAAATCCCCTTCTCTGTCTCAGGGGAAGATCTGTTGGGGCATATCTGGCTCAACCATGCTGACAGAGGGGGAAGCTGTCATGCCTTAGAGGGTGTGATAGACCATCAAAGTCTCCAAAAGTGCCCTCAGACTCATTTCTAAGGCTTTTCACCAGAGGACTGAAAGCTCCACGCCCATCCAGGGGAGGTAAGTGACCAGCCCCCCAGCCTCAATTTATTTTAATTCACTGGACTTTGTGTTTTGTGGGCTGCTTCTCCCACCCCCAATGGACCATGGCATTGACCAAGGGGCATCTAAGCTGCAACAATCAAGTCTGATCTCTGTGGGTGGTGATTATGAATCTTTCTACTCTTAACCATTCTCTCTCTTTCTTTCTTTTCCTTATATGTTTTCTGAAGTGCTATTTTTATGCTTTCGCATTTCTGTATTACTACAGATGATAATAACCCAAATGGCTGCATACCTGCTTTCCATTACAACTGAATTGTTCTAAAATAAACCTATTTTTTTTTGTATATATATACACATTTACAGACACTGATCATTCACTCTAATCCACTCCAAGGGATCTATGAAGAATCTAGGATATCCTTGCCTTCTGGGGTGAGTCATAACACCAGTTCACCAAGTTTACCAATTTCACTGTTACTTTATGACTGAGTCCATGGTTTTAGACTTCTTTATAAATGATGGAAAGAATGCGTACTTCCAGAATTTAAATACCTCATCCTAAAGTTATCAAGTAAAATAGATCAGTGGAATCTGGAATACAACTATTAACTAATTAGGAAGCTTATAGTAAAATGGAATATTTTCCCTGAACATTTATTTGTAACTTTTAAATTGGCTTTATAAGGGATATAGCATGAATAGTTCCAACATAAATATTAAAATAGCTGATACTCAAAACTAGATTGGACAAACTTCAGATGGATGTTTTAATGTCTGCTTTAAGAGATTACCATAGACATTTAAGTTTTGACAGTACTGGAGCCTACTTCATAGTTAAGGTGCTATCGTTTTCCTATCTATTCTAAGATCTAACACAGAAGTGCCCTTTCCCTTCTGACAGGATTTGTACAACATATTTCCAGAGAAAGAAAAAATCAACAAAAGAGAGGATCATCCTGTACAAATGAATTTGTAAGCACTCCACAATTAATCAAGAAATGGAAAAATGGCGTTTCTGTTAATGTCTATTAGGCTACATTTAATGAGTCATGAAAGAAATATTTGAGAGATTATTTAGGTCAAATGATCAAATAATGAAAATGATGACAAGTGATTTTTCTGACAATACATTTAAATACAATTAATTAATTCTAATTTACATAGCCTATATCAGTGCATAAATAACACCACATGAACACTTGAGAATCCTGAAATACTGTCTCTTATCTATGCACTCGCTACAAATTTTGAATATATTTTTCTCAAATATTTAGGCACATAAGATCTTGTTTTCTGAGATCAACATAGGTCAAAAAGGAAAAAGTCTTAGGCACGCTAAATACACACTTTTGCAGAGTGTTCTCAGACATTCAGTTTTTCATTTCATTGAAGAAGCCTCAGTGAACTTCATTGACAAAAACTTCACAGACACTAATGTTTTCTTTGTTGAATATTAAATTCCTCTATCTTCTCTTACGATTTAAGTCATACTTATTTGTAATCAGACTTTAAAACAGAATGTCCATTTTCTGTTTGTGAAGAGGAATATGCTAAATTACAGATGTTAACGTTTGCAAATGAAAAAGAAAAAATATAATAAAATATCCATGTCATAAGCCTTTTCAATAGGCACTTAGTCCAGTTTTTAATTTCCACAGTTCTCTTAAGGTCTTGGAGTTATTATTTCTTTCCTAGGCTTAGAGCAAATGCAATTTTTACTGTTACCAGTCCTATGGAAAAGAGTCAAATTCATGTTTCTTAAAGGTTCTTCTTCACATGCCTGGTTTTTCACATGAGAAACACTCTCTGAATGAGGTCTGAGACAACTTTAAGTATTAAATATCTTTGTACATTTGCCTGCTTTTGTGATTTTATTTTCATTTTTTTTTTATTTAGCATGACATGTTTTATTCACAACAAAGGCACTATTTTACAAAGCTTTTCTCTGATAACAGAGTAGAATGGAATAGAGTAGAATACCACAATAATTCTATGGAGATATTTGTATTTACCAATCAGTTAATTTAACTCTACTGTGAAGTTTTTCCACCTATTTGGCCAAAGAACACATGCCTGGTCTTTCAACATCATAAATTCACATCTTGCATTCATACATACAACACACAAATTTCGTCCCTTTTTGACCTGTAAATTACATGGTTTCACTAGCAAGTTTTTGATGTATTTTAATACATGATTTTTTCCACTTTTATTTCATGCTTCCTTTTGAAGGAGAAATTCTGAGCATATAGTAAGCAGTTCACTACATATTGCATGTATCCCATTACTTATATTTTATTATATACTTATGTATAGACTATTCAATGAACTGTAAGCCATAATGAGTTGAACCATGAGATGAACCAGAGTCATCCATTCAGAATACAAGTTTCTAGTGGGCCCAGTTGAGAAAAAACCAACTTAGGTCTAGATATTATCTATTTTAGAAAGTCTGTTACTCTGAAAGCCAGCGTATAGAATGCTCAGAGTCAGATACTAAAGTCGACCGAGAGCTGCATTGCCACTCTTTTTAACCTAACTATTGCATTAATTATAAAAATCCAAACAGAAATAGTGTTTTAGGGAGCAACAGTTTTCAACAAACTATTAATTCATATATTCTTTGAAAAGCCTCTGTTTCTGGAAGAAAAAAAGCTAATGAATAGAATAATCTACCATGGCTGTAAAAATCAATACTACTGCTGTTATAGATTGACATTCCTCCATTATTAGTTTTATGTCATTTTACTCAAAACACAAGTATTAAAAATTACTTGTCTGGTTTTACCAGCTTTTAAAGGCAAATGAACTCAGAGATAATAGCTGAAGGTAGATTTGCAGGAATTTCTGGGCCAGGAAAATACAGTCAGTTGGCAGCCTTAGCTGTCTAGCACATCACAATCAACTCAAAAGAGGGCCAAATCAGTGACATTTATTGAGCACAAAATACATTTAGTGTTATTGCTTCTATATGCTATCTAAATACGATTTGTTTCACATTTAAGTTATTGTTTAGTACCTCATTTGAGCTTCATCCTCTTTAAAGCTATCATGTATATAGACTACAGGATTCTATTTTTAGCACACCCTTTAAACAGTTTCACAATATAGGCATAACAAATTCCTTTTATCGCTTCAGAAAAATGTACCTTTTATCCCTCAAATTACTCAGGTCAAGGAAGAGATGTAACAGGAAATGCAGTCTTTGAAGTCAGACTAGATAGATCAGAAGTAGATTGATCTGCAAGAGAAAACAAGGGAGGAAAATAAGAAATTGCACTGAAACTCAGAAAAAATTAAGAGCAAGAAGAAAACTGAGAAAGTTGCAACTCTAAGGAAGATGAAATATGCCTTTAAAGAGTACTTGCCATTTATTCTTTCAAATAAAGTCATTCACAGTGAGGTTATAATGTATAGAACTAGTTCTAAAGAGATTTGAGATTCAATTTTAAAACGAGATCTTGTTTCAGTTGATCAGGTAAGAATAAGATGTCTGTCACAGTTACAGAAAGGAACTGTCACATTTCTTTAACAAAAAGATCTATATTCAATAATAGCATTTGTCATATCAAGTTTTTAAATTGATTTTATATCCTTAAAAAGAAGCAATTATTAGCCAAGTAAGAATTCTTGTACAATTCTAATGACATCTGCATTAGAATTCTTATGATCAGGAAGACTATGGAAAAATTCATGTCAATGAATTTTGCATCAACACTCAAGGCAGATTCAGAAATGAGATGTGAACTAAAAATGATCCATACTTCCACAAATATATCTCGAGTCTAAAACTAGCTTATTTTAGGCTTTATTCTACATGACGTTTACTACAGCTCTTATAGAGAACAATTTATTTGAATTTAAGAAGTTTTGAAGGACTAAATGTGCTACATAGTAAAAAAATGACAATTTTAAAGATAGAATCATACATTTACTATGTGCTGTATCTTTCTAAAGTTCAGGATAAAATAAACTTAATGGTATATCTAATTTTATTATAATATTTTATTTTCTGGTTTGGTTTACTTTTGGGATTGGGTTTTTTGGGGTTTTTTGTTGTTTTTTTTTCCTTGGTTGGTTTTGGTTGTTTTTCTTTTTTGAAAAACCTGCCTTTCTACTGACAAACATCACACAGTAGTGAACTATATTATATTCTTTCATACTATTTCAGACAATAGAATATGTAAACTGCAACACGATATAAATAAAATAAAAAAATACATGAAATACCAAGGAAAGCTACTCTTATTTATGGTATATTTGAATAAAATATTCTTCCTTTCCCTCATACACAAGAGTGATATACTCTGGCTCCCTTAACTTCTCTTTATAATTGAGATACTCGATAGATATAGTAGACCTCTTTTTAAACTATCCAGAATCTTTGGTCAATCCTTGATTCATATTAAAGGCTACAGCTGAGAGACTCTGGAAGTTGGACTAGTTGACACGAATTTCCTACCTGATGTAGGTAATTACAATTATCTGAACAGTATGTACATGGATTGTCCATCTGCCAGTAAGAGTTAAATTTATTTTGATGTAGAGCATCCAAACTCCTATTAGTATAGGCAAGGTGTAAGTTTTCCTTGTTAATTCATCATTCCTAAAACTATGAGTAATTAAAGCAGGAAACTGACCCACAAATATAGCTCATAGCATTAAAGGACACTTAAGACTAGAAGTGACATCTGCACATAAATGGACAATGGAAAAAAAGGTTACATGGGATCATTCTAGTTCACCTAGTCCAATTATCAGCCCAACACAGGAACAAAATAAAAGTCAGACCTAGCTTCTAAGATCATTAGAATAATCAACCACACACAATGAGAATTACAGTCTTTCCAGTGACAGATATTCCACAGTCTATGTAGGAAACTTGTTTTGGTGTGATTTTTTTCTCCTAGTATCTAACTGGAAGTTTTGTTGGTCTTGAAACTGGAAGTTAAAAAAAAAAAAAGCAGAAAAAAAAACCATAGGCCTCACAAACAAAACAGAAGAAAAACAAAAAAAAACAGCAAATAATGATGGAAAAAACCTCCTGCAATCCTTTGAGTTATGCAATGTTGATTTTGACTCACCTCACAGTAAAATTTCATAGTGTGCTCAGCATCTATGGAAATGTTTCTATGTCTCAGATTTATAATAATTTTAAAATTGAGTGAAATTCTTTTCTGAGATAATTAATAATATGAGATCAGTTGTGTCCTTAATCTACATTCCCAAACACACCAGGAATAAAATATGTTTTTTCTTTAAATCAAAAGTACTTGTGGCTACATTTAAAAGACTTGCCTGGCATACTCTTTTCAGCTAATAAATTTGGTTGTCAGTGTTCAATTAGTGTATTATAGGAGTGAAAACATGATGTCCTTTTTAAATGGAAAAAAACAATGTAAATATTTCTAAAAGATTTAGTTGTTTCCTGACAGAAACATTACATAGATTTAGGAGAAACAGTTATCTTTAGCTATTCTGTATATTGTGGAAAATATGTAACATTTCACTGGTCCCAATTAAGTGCTTGATACATGAGAGGTTGTGGACTAGTTATAATTTTTTTCCACCATGAATGTTTAGGTGACCATTAAATCCATATCAGTGCCCAATGTCTCACCACATACCCTAGTTAATTAAAGGCAATGTAGGGTTAGAAAAATGCTCTAGGTCATTAAGTTGACTGGTGTTGCAAGAAGCCAGATTTCTTTTAAATAACAGCACTAAACTGTTTCGCAGGGTGGTAAGAGTCATGGCTTTTCAAATGTTTTCAAAATGATCAGTGGCTTTCCTCTGCTAGTCTGATTGCAAGTCTGCTCCTGTACCTCCCTGCCCAGATGGTTAAAATCTTTTCCTAATTTGTAGCCTTAGTATACTTAATTCTATTCTATATGCATTAGGTTTTGAGCCCAAATTGTCTTTATTAGCTAGTTGTTCTCTTTCTGTTCCATTTTCCGTTGTATGTTTCTGTAGCTTCGCGTATCTGTCTCTCAGGCCAGCCCCGCGTTCGGCTGGACCGCCCTGCTAGCTCTGATATGCCTCAACAGGACCTTGCGTGGGTTTTTGGCTCCGCAGCACCTTTGCCTTCACTGTCACAGCCGTGGTTCGAAAGAGGGGACACTCTTGAGGCCTGAGAACAAAGGTTTTATTTGGGGATCACAGGGGGAGTCCCTGGTCCCAGGCCTGTGCCTCAGGAGAGTGACCCAGGGCCTGGTCTGCAAGGGGTTTTTGTTCACCAGAAATCTCAGGGGTGGGTACAAGTTGCAAAACCAATGAAACAAAGCAAGGTGGCTAATGCCAAATGCAATACACAACATCAACAAATCAGGTAAATTGGGGTGGGGTCTTTGGGTGATCCACCAACCACTGTCCGACACCTCTCAGCAGGTTTCGGGCCTGGGAGATTGATGGACAGAAGGGGGAGAAGATACATCGGGATGAGGGAAAAGACAATGGGATGACCAAACTCCAGGCAGAGGCTTAGGTTGTCTTGGAAACTCTTATCAACTTCTGATAAGAACATTCCAGGACAGGAGCTTTTGTCTAGCTAGGGTTAAAGTCCAAACCACACTAAACTTATAACTAAAAACCTATAAAACAATTCCAGCACCCCCACATGTTTCAGAGGTCATCTTTCTTCTCAATATTCATTTTGACAGGATAAACCATCCAAGCTCTTTCGTTCCACATAAGATGAAGTCTCTTTAGACTTCTAATTGTCCAAGGATACATCCTCTGTTCTTTCCTTTGTTTGAATTGATCCTATTTGAACTTTTATGTGCAGAATGGTAAACAACTTTATAAAGTAGCTCTAAAATCTCCTTGATATCTCCTTGACTCTATTAGGCAGGTTGTTCTAGTAAATCTTCCTTCATGTTGCTTTGAAATCTTAATGTTTAATGATTATTTAATACTTATATTCCCATTCAAAATTACCCCTGTATTATTATTAGTCTATGGGTAGAATTTACTTTGTTTTTTTCCTTCTCAATCATACTTTGTTTTGCATTTTTTTGGTGGTTTTTGTTTGGTTGGTAGGTTTGGGTGGGCTTTTTTGGCTTTGTGTTTGTTTGTTTGTTTGTTTGTTTTTAGTTTCAGGAAATTATTATTTTCAAAACCTTTAGTTGTTTATATATTACTCTTCAAGACTGCAGTCTTTCAAAGAAGTCTATCTCAAATTATTTTAGTAGGCAGATGGTCAAAACATTCCTTAAACTGTAGCCTTGTGCACAAGCTCTGTTTGAAGCCTTCTGAAGAAAGACTTCTATGTTAACATATTTTCTGTAAATTCAATTTTCTCTTTCTAGAAGAATAAAACTCTGCTCCAGGTTGCAATATTGTAATTGACAATCAGAATAGTAAAGATAAATTCCAATGCTTACAAAAAAGTATAAAAAATAATACTAATATTTCAAATTAAATATTTTAAGTATCACATCTCAAGTAGGTAGTCTTGAATTGGAAGAAAATTCCCAAAAAACTGTGGGAATAATATTATCTTCCAAAGAGTGATTCAGAAAAGAGTAATACACGGTGCATATTCTAAGAAACTATTCTCACAGCATATTCTACAGCCCTAGCAAAGACTACTTGACATTTTATTTAATAAGAGTAGGGAAGTCCAGTTATTTTAAAAACTTGAGATGAAAAAAATCAAATAATTAATTAGTTTTTTCATCAGAATGAAGGACATACACCAAAGTCTACAGTCTAATGGATGACATAGGGGAGAACATAGGGGTGCCATAACTGAAAATTTTAGCACCAGATATAGGTGTCATAGGAAATGGACAGTTGGTGTAAATGACAAATAAGAAATGATGGATGGTAATCATCTGTGAAAGGCGACGATGACAAGCAATTTGTGTTTGATATATAAAGTGGAACTGAATTGAGTGTTCCTCAAACCTTTGGCTGAGATTCTCACAGAGATGGATGCCTTAGGGCCTTTTCACAGATTTCACAAGCAATTTATCTTAGTACATGGACAAACTTGATATGTTGCATTCATTTCTCTTTTGTTTAGTGAGTTTATAATGGTGTTGCTGCATGTGTCACTTGCATTTCTTGTAAGAAATAAAGCTAGTCAAACAGTGTGTTAGAATTTTAAAAGTCATATTACCTTTATTGCTGGGGCTTTTTTAATTTTTTGGTTACAGAGTATTTAGTGGAATGCAATAATCAATTCCTTGCTTGTGTTTGCTTTTAACCTTTACGCTTGGATCTAAAAATCATGTTTATAAAATAATCACTTCTGAAATTTCCGTTGTAATTTTTTCAGCTTCTTAAGTTCACTTGTCTTTAATTACCAGTTTTCACTAGTCCTTGGGTTTCTTCCTTAAGTAGTTTTGACCGCATTTTGTTGCTTTTAAATTTTTTAATTCCCTGTTAAGAGAATCTTGTTTTTTTAGAATAAAGAATGGCATTAAGGATCTACGACTTCAGAAAAATGGAAATCACAAGGTAGTATTTATTACCCCAACCGCCTCAGTAATGTTAACATTCACACAGCATGTAGTATGAGTGTCTGGAGAAAATGCAGCATCTTCATGATCATATGAGGAAAAAAACCATTTAGAATAAGCACTTGGAAGAGGTGGAACAACTAATATAATGATTCATAATATAATTGCTAAAAGCTTTAATCTTTTGTGCATTGCTACTTCAAATAGAAAATAAAAGACCTTGGAGACAAAATATGTTTGACATTGATATTTTATTCCTTTCAGGAATAAAGAAATCACAAACTCCCTGGCTTTTGCAGCCAGCAATGTGATGTTTTTAACAAAAATAATTATGATGTCATAAGGATTTTATTGCTTCAGATACATTTCGCTACACAAAAATTTTCCATTTCAGAAATGAATGACCTCTACCAAGAGTTACAGACATTGTAAATACATATTTCTATTTCTTCCAGATAGTAATGTATCTAAGTGAAAATTCTCTGTCTGCCTGAATTTTGTAAACATTCACTATAATATACCATAGATATTTAATATGAAATAATATTCTTGGTATTCACTAGGATGATGTGGAAATATTTTTGTAACTAGTACATGCACTAGTTAAGATTGCTAGATAATTAGGATTGCTAAAATCTTTAAAAGAAAATGATAGCATTATCCTGTGTGTGTGTAAATATATATTGCATTGTGTGTGTGTAAACATATATTGCATTTCTTGCCAAGAATGCTTTATTTTTTTTAAATCTTCATGTTAGCATATGCATACAGCTTCATTCTTGCCCATCTCTTGCCCTCATCTTTCTTCCCTTAAGATGTTTTACTGAAAATTTGGGTAGTGATCACCACATATACAGATGTCATCTTCCTTCAAATGACATATCACAAGTTTCTCTGTCTTTTGATTTGTGTTAACACACTTACACAAAATTATCTTCTTACTTGTTGCTAAAACAAATGAAATACACCTTTTCTAGGTGAAATGCCATCAGCTTCTCTGTGTACTTGCTAAATATTTTTTAAGAAACTTAAAACCTGATCGACTTTTTACTTGAATAACTCTGCAACTCTTTTACAGCCCATTTGATTTCTCAATAAATATTAATTGTAATATATTTAAAGATGTTTAGAATGTGTTTTTCATGCAATTGAGGGTATTTATATGATTAATTTTGAAAAACCTGGAAAGTACTTCTCTGAACCATACACCTTTTAGGATTAATATTTATATACAAACACATAAACTTAGGTATCAATAAGAGAGGTATCTTACCTCTGCTGCAGTTTACTATCTAAAATTATCCTAATTTTTGAGCCTGTTTTAATTGAAGGACATCAGGTAAGTATTGTCTAAGGAACTACACTATTGACACCACACTACTGTCCAAAAATACATCTGCTTTGGAATAAAATGAATAGTTGTCTGTGTTGACTGAAAGCTTGCCTGCAGAGAGCCTACTTACATTTTAGGTGACCAAGTGCCAGTGAAGGCAGCTGGAAGGTGAGACAAATTGCTTGTGGGAGCCTTCTGCCTTCTGGAATAAAGATCCCATGTCCAAAATCTTATTTAGAATACCATAAATACCAATAAATGTTTGTGAGAGAGTGAATAAATTGAGCTCTAGACCACTGCTGCTTGTTTTGGATAGATGTGTATGCATGTGTGTGCATGTGTGTGTGACAGAGAATGGCAGAAAGAGTATCTCTTTTGTGGCTTACACTCAAGATCTTATTTTTTCTCCGTCTTTTAAATCTTGTTCTTTTTCTGGTGTTATTATTGAAATCAAATTTACTTCAAAACGTGGAAAATTATTGTTTTTCTCAATATGCTTCAAAGCAGCCTTATGGGTCTTTACCTCCTTTGATAATAACATTCCTGTAAATGTTTTTCTGCATATACATTGTGTGATTTTTGTTTGAGAAGGAGACCTAGACCTATGTCTCAGTATAAGTGCAGAATAAATTTAAATTCAATTTCCTAATCCATTATACATTTGCATTTGACATATAATTTCAGAGTAAACATTGCTGTCTATAAAATGTCTCTAATCATCTCCAAATATAAGCATGCATTTATATGAGATTTAACTGCAGAACAAAAATTCAGACATTTCCAGTAAAATGTAGCTGTTATTTCAGAAGATATTATTTTGTTGAGAACTATGGTTTAGATTGAGAACTATGGTTTAGATTTAGATTAAGAAATTATAATGGAGTGGGGTTTTTTTGGTAGAAAACAAAGTGCATGAGTTGTAGGCATTTAAGATAAATTTTCAACATAAAAACGCCTTTGATAAAGCAGAATACAGTTTTGCAACTTCTTTGCAAGGACAGAAGGAGTCATGTAAAAATTCATGTTGTTAGGAATTTAGTTAAACCTACTGTTGTGGGACATAAAAAGAAATCAAAACAGATTTGGGTTGGGGAGAGGGCAGTTGTTGTTGTTGTCTTTTTTTTTTTCTTGTGCTTACTTTTGCCAGAGTGGATGAATTTAAATAATACCATGGTGCAGGAGAAATCCTTTGAAAAAAGGTTTTGATAATTTCATTTCGGATGATAAGTTGCCTGATCTCCTTCTATGGCAAGGTGACCTTCCTAATGGATAAGGGAAAAGCTATGAATCTAGATTTCTGTCTGGCACATATAGCTGTATATCTAGACATTGGTGAAGCACTTGATATCATCTCTTACAGGTCCTGGAGAAACTGGCTGCTCTTGGCTTTGGTGGGTGTACTCTTTGCTGGATAAAAAATTCTGTGGATGGCCAGACCCAGAGAGTGGTGGTGAATGGAACTGAATCCAATCAGGGTCTTGTTGCCAGTGGTGTTCCCTAGGGCTCAGGATTGGCTTCAGTCTTGTTTAAGTTCCTTATTGATGATTTGAATGAGGGGATTGAGTCCAGCTTCAGTCAGTTCCCAGATGACACTGAGTTAGTTGGGAGTGTTGATCTGTTGGAGAGGAGGAAGGCTCTGCAGAGGGATATGGACAGACTGGATTGATAGGCTGACTGCACAGTAAGGTGAAGATCTGGGTCCTGCACTTGGGTCACAACACCATTCAACACTACAGGCTCTGGACAAAGTGGCTTGAGAGTTGCTCAGCAGAACCGGACTTGATTGGTTGATGCACTTGCTGGTTGATGCATCAACTTTCTGGTTGATGCATGGCTGAATGTGAACCAGTGTGTGCCCAGGTGATGAAGAAGGCCAATAGTATCCTGGACTGTAGAAGTGTGGTTTTGGTTTTATCAGTTTTATGTATATATTTGTTCCTTGTTTTATATTGTTTTTTCTAATGGTTTCACCCTTCTTGGTTTTACCCCAAGATTAGTTATGTGTCAATCATAAGTTATACAGCCCCTGGGTCTTGTCTATCACTTTGAAGCCTCTCCCAAAAGTCTAGAAAATTCTAGTGAGGGCCTCGAGTGATTGGACAAAACCTTGGCTGTCTCTCCGCCCAAGTTATTATAATGTGTGTCATTAACCTGCAGAGCCATACCCACATGATCCCTGATTTGTCTTCAGTTAAACCCATCCGTGGGTTCCTCCCCCCAGTAAAAGGTGTTGCATTTGGGGGTTTCCCGCTTTTTTCTGCTAGCCCTTTTTCTGCTAAGGGGCTCCTTCTGCTGAGAGGTGTCTGCCTAGAAAGACACCCTGAGATGAGGTTGTCCCCACTATATGATGAATAAAGGCAGTGGTTGAACCCTGAGCAGACTCCCTCCTTCTTTCCTGCTGTCGTCGCTTCACTCCTGTGGGCAAACAAGAACCCACAGTATTGTCAAGGTTCATTCAGCTACCAAGCCGTACCCCTTCCTGCCATGGTACCAGGGCTGGCCAAGGCAAAGAAACACTGACACCACAACACTGGACTGTACCAGCAATAGTGTGGCCAGCAGGCCAGGACCAGGGCAGTGACTGCACCCCTATACTTGGCGCTGGTGAGGCTGCATCTCAAGTACTGTGTCCAGGTTTGGGCCACTCACTTTGAAAAGGATGTTGAGGTGCTGGAGTACATCCAAAAAGGGCAGCAAAGCTGGCGAAGGGTCTAAAAAACCTATACTATGAGGAGCAGCTGAGGAAAATTGGGATGTTTAGTCTGGACATGAGGAGGCTCAGTGGGACCTCATTTGTCTCTACAACTACCTGAAAGAAGGTCGTAATGATATTGGGATCATTCTCTTCTGCATGTCTTAAGCAAAAGAACAGAAGGAAATAGCCGAAGAATTTTTTGCTGAAAGAGTCTTTAGACATCGGAATAAGTGGCCCAGGGAAGTGCTGGAGTTGCGGTCTCTAGAAGTGTTCCAGAAATTTCTGGATATGGCGCCTGGGCATATGGTTTAAAGATGGTTATGGTTTTGCTGGATTGATGATACTGATGGTCTCTGTGTGATCCTGTGATATTTATTTGTGTTTGTTCATTTCTGTCTGATTGCTTCTGTCTTTATTTCTCTTTTTGTTATAGTATGTGGGTTACATTAAAGTCATAAGAGCTTTTACAGCACCATCACCTTGGCTGTGAGGGTCAACCATGCCCTGAGCTCGTTCCACTGGAGCCAAATGGAAGTGTCTGTGGCCAGCACTGGGAAGTTCTTGTCACTCCTCACAGAGGTTGCCCTCCACTGCCAAATCCCATCTCTGTTAACACAAATTTAAATATCAATATGCATAAAAAAATACTTGCTGATTTGTTTGATAAAGGATAAGGTATACAACTCCAGACCTTCTTCTATTTTCATGTGTATAAAAATTCAAGTATCCTATATATACAGTGGACCTGACTGTATAATGAGGGGTTTTTTTGGTGCCTACAATGTTACATCAAGTAAATGTGTAGCGCTGCCCTAATAAACAGCATGAAGCAGTAAGAAGTGCAAGGCCAGTGCTTTGTTACGACTTTATAATACTTCAAGGACATAACATTGAGAGAACATTCATTAAATTTTGCATAAAAGTCATCCTTTCCTTTTACTTCTTGCATCTGTTAGATTAAAACTACAAGACTTAAATGACACTAGTGATGCATGTCACACTATCATAAGCCCATTTTGACTTGGGAAGACTTCCAGAGAAGTTTCCTGAGGTCATTGTCAGATGTTTTATACACCAGTGTAAAAAGAGCTGAGTAACAGATACTGGTTTTTATCAAAGGTCTCTTTGCTGCTCCTGCCCAAATGGCACAGAATGGCTTACATCCCCACACCAGACAGGTATGTCTAAAAGGCATAGTATTGGCCCTCATTTTTCCCAGGGCTCCATGTGAGATGCCTCAAATAGGTACATTGTTTTATTAAAAAAAAAAGTTCAGTAATATTATGAGGGTTATACTGAAGTGGGCTGGTTTTGTTGTTTGTTTATTTTTATTATTTTTAAAAGTGTGAAAACACCGTTACGAGCTTTATTCTCTAGTACATTGCCTGAGGCCTTGTTGCAGTTTTTGAGACTGCAAGGGCCACTGAGACAGAGTTGAGAATGTAAAGAGACAAAACTGTTCCACTTCTGTCTGCATTTGAGATCTTGGCAACTGGACTCTCTTGGAGGGATCTGTGTAGAAATGGCTGAAATAGAGTTAAGAGAGAGAGTTAACAATTAAGGATAAGGGATGATCTGGGATCCTATATTCAAAATCACTGTAGTTTTATATATAATGTAGATCTACTCAGGTATTTCTGTCCATAATGCTTAGTAATCAAACAGCTTTTAAATTTTGACATTAAGATATGATACTAAGGAAAAAACCCACAAATTTTAAAGACAAAGACAACTCCAGAGACTAGTACATAAAATACCAACAGCACTCTGTACAGATGTAGTGTTTGAAGTAAGAATTACTGCAAAGAGTGAATAGAGAGCTCTGTAACTTCATTTATGTAAAGGAGGCTCCAAGGACTGACTCCCCTGTGAGCACTGTGTGACTAAGAGCATGAACACAGACTGAACAAACAATGTGCCTTCTCAGGACTTTCAGGAGCCTTTCTCAGAGATACGCATGATATGAAATCCAAGAATTCTGTACCTTAAACACCAACCTTATATTTACAGACTTGAAAAGTTCAGCTCAGTTTTTAAGGCATGCAGTAGAATCTTAAATCTTGTCCTTTTCATAGCTGTTTAATCTTTCAATGTAATGCAGCCTTTCTTAACCGTATCGGATACCGTTCTCTCCAAGTGCTGTTAGCAGACCCTATGGATTTTCTCAGGAGTAAGGCAAATGCCATAATTAACTTCACACCAATGGCCCGTGCTCCCAGAAAATAAGACTGGGGAGCACATATCTTCCAAGAAGACATTTTTGTGTAGGCAAAAGTGTGGCGGTGGGTTGATGAGCACTGATGGTTATCCTTTGCTGATATGTTATGTGTTTAAGTTGAATAGTTCATGCCTTGTTACCCCCTATTCTTCCTATTNGCTCCTGCCAGTCAACCAGAGACCTCTCCCAGTGTCTGGAAGCTTCTAAGAAGAGTCCTGGGTGATTGGCTGGAGCCAGGGTTTCCCCCTCCTACAAGTTAAATTATGTACCCTGAATTCCTATCATTGGTCCCCATGCTCTGCTGTCCCACGTGTTCCTTTTCCCCCTTTAAAAACTGAACCCTTCAGGCGCTTGAGGTCTCTCCGTCTCTCCGTCTCTCCTGTTCTCCATCTCAGAGCCTCAGCCCTGGGGTTGGAATAAAACCTCAGTTGCTGTTTCATCGGAGAGTCCCATCTCTCATTTCATCTGCGCCTTAGCAGTGGCTCTGTTTCACTGACTCAAAGACCCCCAAGTTGCGGTGGTGGCAGGGCTGGCTGGAGCCAGCAACACCGGGTAACCACAGCACAAAAGAATATTCTTTACCACAATTTAGTGACTAGTGAACTATAAAAATCTTTTTTCTATTCTGATAGCATAGAAATCTTACACTACACTGACTGGCACAATATACTATCCAGTGCCTATGAAGATTTAACTTAAAAGATTGGAGGAGAATGTAACTGAGCAAGGAAAGAAAATGCAGAATATCTGTGTCAATATTTTCATTTTGAGACCTGGTGACCTGAAACAAATATTTTTCACATGGAAAGAGGAGGGGGGAAAAGGTGGTTTTAAATGAAACTAGAGTGTAGGGAAATTTAAGTATTTTGTTTATTTTTTAGTTGAAAAAAAAGTCTCTTTTCCAGGAAACACTCATTATTTGTATTAGAGATATTTTCTAAATCTGCTGGATAAAGAAGAACTAGTCCTCAGAAAGAAGTAGTGACTGCATTAGTTAGCTGAGGCTATAAAGTCTTCCAAATGTTCTACTTTTCTGTTGATGCTGAAGTTTTCCACTGGTTTGAGACATGGTAACAGGACATTCTCACTGACTTTTAGAAGTCAGGAGAGATCAGTCTATTTTTAGGTTATATTAGTACACGTTTTCAGAAAATGTCTAAATTAGTCCAGTGAATGATTCATCATGCCTGTCTCATTTTTGCATGAGGTCGATTGTCCTCTGCAGTGCCTATTTCTGTTGACAACTCTATTAGGTTAAAGAGCTTGCTTACTCTTTCAGTGCTTAAAATCTGATGAATCATAGAATATCCTGAGTTGCAAGGGATCCACAAGATCATCGTCTCCAATGAGATGAGCCCAGTATTTTTTATACATGCAGTAAAAATAATGTTTGACTATGGAGTCTAGTGGGAAGTATTCTATTGCTAACTGTAGGTATCTAATGCCAGTTTAGATATTGTGGATATCAGCTGTTGGGATTTTCTTTAGAGGAAGGTTGTTTGCCTGAATAGGGTTGGTTTTTTTGTTTAGGGTTTTCCCGTGAAAATTCAGGTCTTTGGAAATTCTGGTAGTATATAGTAGTATTCACCCAGAGTTACAGCACAGCCTAAGGTTTATTAAGAGCTTTGTATTTAGCAGTGAAATCACATCACCTGCTAAAATTTCCTTAGTATAGTTTTCTACATGACAGATTCCAGTGCTAATTTATGTATTAAGATATCTTAGAGATCTTAATGTAGTCACATATGATATGACATGAAGATTTCCATTGATCATTAAGAGAATTTGAAAACCTAGTTCATATATATGTGCCTATTTTTAGAACTTTATTTGGGCATGAAATCTGTTGCTGAATCCCCCCCAAAAAATTAACAAACACCCAGAAGAAACCAAACATATTCCAGTCATGGAGAAGCAACAAACCCACTTATATTTTATGACATGAGTTTAAATTATTTCTGTTATAGAACTGGAATTACTAATTCATTTGTTGCGCTTTTTTGTGAACACAATTATAGGGCCTAAACAACATATGATCACATGATAACTGCAGAAGGAGTCCCAGAGTTTCCTGAAATCAGTGTAATTTCTCTTTGATAATGTAACTAATTTTCTCAAGAGGGTATTGCAATTTGTTAACACACTGATTTATTTTCGATTTATTTTCCTTAAGGGAAAGCTCCAGTTTTCAGTTCTGGTAATTTGTCACCTAGCTGCTACAAGAATAACACCTATAAATTTTCTCAGAGACCTTCTCAGTCTAAGCACAGAAAAGTAATTTAGCAACCATAACTTACACTCAGAGGAGCTGCTATGTCAAAAAATGCCACAGGTACTTCTCTAAAATACCTTGCTAACAACTCTCTTTAATGGTTGTTCACCATGTAAACAAAAGTGCTCCTGCATACCACACGTTTGTAACTACATAATGCTGCCGAATGTCACTTGCAATGTTTTCTCATTTCTTATATATATATATATATATACATTATTTTTTTTCCTTAGAAATCCAAGCACAGAAATCCAACTGGCTTGCCTCATTTCAAAGCAGAAAAAAAGGGGAAAAAAAGATAAATTCTATCTATGGAAATCTCAGTTTTGTGCCATTTGTGGTGAGAGGTGCTAAAACAAAACACATCTTAATGTTGATGTTTAAATCCTTCTTCATAAATTATTATCCTTTCAAAATAATGGTAGACTGCCTGAAATCATTATAGTGAGAGTAATTTATTTCTTTGTGAATCTGCACTCCAAGCTAGCTTTTGTTTAGGTGTCTTGCTGCTTTAAAGAAGTAGACAGATGACTATTCTAATAGGAATCTAAACCAATGAAAGCTAAAATAATAAAAATAAAAGGTGTGTTCTTTTTAACACTTATTGTTTCCTGATAAAATTAACAAAATGGCAAATGTTATGATTCCAGTTCTTTTGGGATTTTATTGGAAAGCAAGGAAATTGATGGGAAAGAATTGAAGAAAATTGTTTCTGCTTGTGGTGGGTTGACCCCAGCCAGCAGTCAAACACCAATACAGACACTCTCTCTCCCTTCCTCCCTGACACACTCCAAGAACCTATGGAAAAAAAAAAAAAAAAAAAAAAAAAAAAAAAAAAAAAAAAAAAAAAAAAAACAAAAAAAAACAAAAAAAAAAAAAAAAAAAAAAAAACAAACAAAAAAAAAAAAAAAAAAAAACAACAAAAAAAAAAAAAAAACCCAACAAACAAACAAACAAACAAAAAAACCTCTAATGTGTTGAGATAAATACAGTTCAATAGAGGAAAGGCAAACCAGCACAGCCTTGTTTATGAAATATGATGAAAGTATTTCCACAAAAACAAATAGTCTTGCTGTGTCCATTTCTGATACTTGTCTTTCCCTCTCTCATCTCAGCCCAGAAACCAGAACTGAAGAAAAATTCAGCTGGCCATTCAACACAGTAATGTGATTAGTTACCCATAAAAAGAATTCATAAACAATTTCATATTTCATGGCAGCTATAAAATGCTACAACAAAATAACATCAGAGAAAATTTGTCTGTAGGATCGACAGTCTTTGTTCACATTTTATCTCAAGATCATTGCCCTCTTTATATTCAAAATATTGCAATGGATAAAGCAGAGAATATCACTTCTATGAATGAAATCAAGGATTTTTTATCACCTTAAATAAAATATTAGCATAACAACCAAGTTATAATTTTTTATAAGTTATTAGTATTCTAATTACACTATACTGCTCTAAGTTAATTCATTCAGAAAACTCATTATAACACATTTAAAATTCATAAGCGACAAAATGTACTAGCATCTTCATCTTTACTTCAATCTTATTTTCACCCTTTCAGTGTCCTCTGATATGATGGACATTGTCTTGCTAGTGCAGAGAGGAGATAATTCCTGTGTTATGCAGAGTCCCAAGTCTACACAAGGCATTTGACATTGGAGAGGAGGATTGCTTCATCCTCATTCTTATAGCCTGACTGGGACTATTTGCAGGGGTGCGGTGCTGCTTTCAGGGACCTTGCATCCCATTTTCCTGCTAGCTCTAGCACTGAGCTCACTTTAAAGGACATATAGTTTGGCACCTTTCTGATCCTGTGGGTCTTTGCCTTGGGCAGAAGTGTGGCAGTAGTGAGGAATGAAGAGAGGACTCTTGTGAAGTTCAGCTGGGGTTTATTTCACCCAGAGAATGAACCCATCAAAAGCAGGTTTCCCCCTCTATGTCTCACCTTAATACTGGGGTGGGAGCAGGGGAAGGAGACTGCCTGGAACCAATCCCAGGGAGGGAGGGGTGATCCAGAACGTAAAAGACAGACAATAGAACAATTCCATACATAAATAGAGGAGTGCAGAACAGAGACCCTGCCAAATCACTTGACAGCCTCACTAGAACTTTCCAGGCATCAAGGCGGGGCGGCAGAGTGATGGACAGGAGTCATAATTCGGGAGTAACCAAAAAGGGCTTTAACATGGGGTACATAGGACAAACCATTTTAAAACAAAGAACAAAGGCATGCAGAAAACTGGTAAAAAACAAAGTGTACCACTACAACTATTTTTACAAGTTTTCTCACTTTCTTGATGATCATTGGTATCCAGGTAAAGTTCAAAGGTTGTCCAAAAGCATCCCCCAATCTCAACAGACATTGAGCCTATCAGTTGCTACAGTATGACCATTTTGTTTGGCCAGGCCCTTGTTCTGTGCAGCATTCCTTGAACTGAAGGTGAAGCAGGATGGGAAACAGTTATTTCAGTGGTGGTTGGCAGCTGCTAACAGCAAGGTAAAGCACAAGTTGTCCAAAGTGAGCTTTGACTGTCCTGAGACCCTTCATAGTAAAATCAATATGAAGTCTATTTTCATGCAATGAAAAATAAATAGATAAGTAATATTTCACAAGTTATAATCCCATGACAATAGTTTACATAATTCTTCACTCCTGGACTCAAATCTGGAATGAGAACAGCAGTTGTCTTGGTGAAGAAGCCTGATTTGGAGCAGAGGACAGCTTTAATCAGAACTTCTGATGTGCCGACAACAAAGATGCTAATCCATCTGAACGGCTTGGTTTAGTGACAATTTCTTTGAATACAAGTACAGCATATACATTTTGTCTATCACATGAAAAGCATTTCAAAAGCTGGAATTTCAAAATATTTAAACTGATATTTACAGAAGAAGGAAAAGATTTATTTTTTATTTTTAACGTAAAACTGTCCCTTGTTAATTGTGAAGTCCCTTTTCTTCACAATGTATGGTACTAAAGCAATTCTAACATAGAAAAAGAAAAAAGAATGAAAACCCTTTCCAATTATCTTTAGTCAGAAAAAGTAAGTAATGGTTTCGTGGAAAATTAAATATATATTCTTGACAGTCAGACAGAATGACAGGTAAATTCTAACAAACCCTTGACTTAAACAATTAAGAAGAAAATCCAAAACTAAGAAACTCAGATCAAGATTATTAAGATTCAGAAACACATGTAATTTTTCTAGATGTTAAAAATAATACTACAAAACCTCACACTTTCTTCATCACAGTATATTAAGCTTCTTTGATGTTTTTATGGGCTGAGATTCCTAATATCCTTGTTTGGTAATCACTGTCACTTACAGTAGCAGATGTTTGATTTGAGGAGGCAATTCGTTAAATTCTGAGTAGCAAATTACAGTCATACCGTACAGCTTGTCAAATGATTAGTATAATCATATACTTATTCTTAGATGTTTCACTTTTGGAAGAGGTGAAATGTTTTGAAAAATCTATTTTTTAACATGGACATGTAAAGCTGTAACAGCATAATAAACAGATCAAACTTATTTTCAAGTTATTAGTAATCAATTAATTTCCTAGTCAACATAATCATGCAAACATTTCTGAATCTTACAGTAAAATACTTCAAGAATGTGTATTTATTCCAGTAATGTTATTAAATATCCCAGGTATTTTTTGGAAACAAGCTTTCTGAAACTTACGAGTAACTAAAAATAACTGAATAACTCTTTTCTCTAACAGAATAACTGAAGATAAAAATGCATATGTAAAAGTGTGAAATATGTATGCTCAAATGTATCTTTTTTTTTGCAGGTAAAAGACTAAGAGAGCTGAGAGGTACTATACGTCAGTTTTGTAGATACCAATTAATCATCTAGAAATTTTCTTAGAAGTTTCATGGACATATTCACGTAGTTCTAGCAGCTAATTCCTAAAACTGTAGAGTGTATATTTCTCATCTAGAAATGGCATTTCTTTCTCTCTCGAACCTTTTGGATTTCAGCCTTTCTTGGACCACTAGTGGAAGAGAAATAAAATTTTAAAAAAAGTGTTTGAGTTCATTAGAGATCATTTGAATATCCTGGCAATACCAGCTGTGCTAATTGCATTATTTTCAAAAAGCATACGGAAATATAAGTGCAAATGCACTCAAAGAAGCACTTCCAATCTTTACTTGGTGAAATAAATAAATATAACATCATTACTGCTTTTGGTTTGGAACAACATTTCATTTTAAAGTCTAAGTTCATGTCCCTCTGCATTTCCTTTGGATGTAAATGCATGTATTAGATGGAAAGGGATAGAAAGAAGTAAGATTGTGAAAACAGATTTCTTCAAAGAAGTATCTTATAAATCTAGTTTAAAAAATATAAAAATAATTAAGATTTTATACTTGATTCTTCATCTGGCTCATGTTCCCATGATGTGTACAATCAATTACTGGAAATATGAGAGTAACTTATCTCATGTACCTATTATTAAAATTATTATCCTCCAACTAAAACATGAGTTACAAATAAAAAATATATTTCTAATTTAATTTAAACAAGAAATAAAAGCCTAATAACCCTCCTTCCATATATAATTCAACTCACACATATTACTTTCAGAGAAGTAAAATTAAAATCTGATGATAATTATGAAGCAGAGGGATAAATTCATCTACAAATTAAAAAATCAGTCAGTCTTGTCAAGTCAAGGAAATCAAAACAGCATTGAAAATAGAAGAACATGATGCATCTTGCAAGGAAATGAGAACAAATATTAAGAAAACATATTGATTACAAGACAAAACAATTTAATTTTATGCATTTGATTCTGTAAAGAAGAAAATTATTTACTTAAGAAATCAATTGTACAGCTCTTGAGACAAATGCTTATTGTGACTTAATCAACTTTCAAGTTCTAGTCAGAATTTCACCAGAACATTCAGAAACAGGAGACAGACACTGTGAGCATTCTATATATCATAACCTTCAAAATCTGTTCTGGAAATCTACAGAAACCTTGTGCACCTACACCATAGAAAAAGTTCTACAAAACAATATTTAATTACTAGATATAAGATCAATTTTAAACAACAACAAAAAAAGTTTGTTTAATCCTAAGTTTACATTTCTCATAAGTGGATAAAGCATTCTCAGCTTTCACAGAAAAGTAAAGAAATTAATTCATATCAAAGACTTAATCTCTCCTCATCAGCTGGAGTAATGAATACAAGCCGTCAAGAACAGAAAAAAAATATTTCTAAAAATCATATGTTTTGCAGACTTCCAAATATGTTCAAACTATTCTGTTCTTTTTTGTTTTGCTATTATGCATTATATAATATATAGCAAAAACTTTGCTATGTATGTATTGAGATTTCCTTTTTGAGTAATGGCAGAGTACCTATTGAGGCAATCCACAAATACTTACTTGATTTTTTTCCCAAAAGAGAAACATCCACTTAAAGAGATTTTCCCCTTTGTCACATCTTGGGAATATCATGATTGCCGAACTTATGTAGGCTATATATTTTTCATGTTATTGTAGAGCATAATTAATTCATTAAAATATTAAAATCTAGACCGAAGTTAAATTAGTAGACCTATTCTTCAGTTTTACTTTTATGTTACTGGTATTCCTGTGTTAGTGTTCTTGTAGGAACTAATTTTTTTAAAATGTTTCGACTTTGGGTTTGTTTGCAGTTTTTTTATTAATTTCTCTTTTTCTGATATTTAAACCTTACCTTTTTAATTTCCTTCCATTATGAAATTTTTCCAAAATGTCATATAGCATGAATGTCTTAGTAGATACTTTTGGAAAGAGTTTATTCCTTCAAACATTTCATTTTCCTTAGGATAATTTTGAAAATGTTTTGAAGCACAAATAAGTAAATAAACGTAAATACAATTATACATAAAACTTTTAAATCGGTAGTGGACATCCCTCACTTCTTTAAAGTTTTGCTGAATTATAGCTTTTAATTTAAAAAAATTAAAATGTCCCAGAATTATTCAACATTTTCTTTCACATTTGGGCATTCACAGACAGTGTGCATCACAAACGTATTTATTGGGTGATGTCACAATTAGTTTATAGAGGACACCTGTATACACACACCTGCCTTCCTATACGAGTCTTCTATGCATTATTCTTCCAGTCTGTGACTTTACATGTGAATGTCAGTGAAGACCGATGACCGCATGTTAAAATATTAATTAAAAAAACATTTCATCTGATTATTGATTGAGAAATATTGAACACATAAGTAATGCACTTCTAAACAAAAAGATGCACTTCAAATCTCAGAGATTTTTAGTTCTCAAGACATTCACAAGTAAAGCAGACCTGTCATAGGAATAGTTGCCCATTAAAAAATATAGGTAAATTATCAGAATTTTCCTCCTTGCTTAACATAGTATTGTTTCTTTTCTGATTACACACTAATGAGCCTTTCTTGGTATTAATATCTGTTCACTTATCTACTATTATTCTTATTTAATCTATCCACATTTTCCTAAATCAGATTTTTCCAATTCTGTATTCTCAACCTCTTTCTCTTCCTCTTTCTCAATTTTCTTGCTTTGCTTCTTATTTATTTATTTTTTTAAAATTTTACACAGCGCAATCCAAGGGAAAAGAGCAGAGAGACATCTGGTTGCGCGTCAAATATTCTATTTAGTGACAGTGGAGAAAGAAAAATATATGTTTCTAAAGATATTGTAAATCCCCAAATTATTTCTAATGCACAGATATGTCAGTCTTCAAGTGAATGTCTTTCACTGAAGAGTAGACCCACAGAATCTGAAAACCTAGATAAGTTCAGTATGATTGGACTAATTAATGGAAAAAAGGATCATACAGAGTGACTGAGCAGAAATTTGCAATATCTAAACCAATTAAAAAACAAACAAAAAAACCCACCACCAACAAAAAACAAAAGACAATTAAACTAAAAAACCCACAAAACAAAATAAAAAACCCAAACAAAACAAAAAACAAACAATCAAAGAACCAAAAAATATGTTTTGATAGTGAGGGGTTAAAATGATTTCTGAAGTAGCAGGGCCCAAGAACAGGGCACTGACTTCACTGCAACCAGGATGTTATTTTCATGCCATTGTTTTAACCAAATCAAGTATAACTTTGCCTAGGTAAGGGGGAGAAGGGGGGATTATTGTTATTCTTAGTAAAATACGCAGGCCTTGGGAATAAAGTTAGATAGGTTAGGTGGATCTGTACCTGTATAATCATCAATATGATAAATGACATTACTGTTAATTTTAACGTTGGTTTGATAACTAAATATGATCATTCTCTTAAACCAGAATCTTAAGCAAGAATCACGAGAATTGTTGTTACAGGTTTATGCTTGGATAGAATCAATGGAACAATGGGCTTTAATAGTTAACATGTATCCTTATGTAACAAGAAAAGTATAAAACTGTGTCTATTTTGGACTTCTGGCGGGGTCAGATTTGGGTACGTCCCCCGATTCCCAGAGTTCTCCAGTAAAGCACCGCATACAATCATTCTGTGATTGTGTGTTTTTCCCATGCTAACTGTTTGGGTTTCCAAACCAATAGGAAGTCAGGAGAATTTAGGAAATTTGGGAGTTTATACTTGGGGAGAATATTTTGTGCCCCTTCTCAATTTCCTTCAATTAATTCGTATTTCCAGTTGCTCCTCACAATATGTTGTCAGCCATCACAGATGCAGACCAGTTATTTGTTCTCTCTTAAATTGTCAGAAGGGTCATGAAACTGTAACCAATATTGCAAGCCCTTTTTGACAGAAACATAATTTTCAGTGTTCATTGGTCACATTATTATGATCTTTTGGAAACCTCCTCCATTGGTCTTAATGTAGGACCCTTCCAGTTACAGGGGTCTTAAAGGAATTTTAGAAATGGCATACTACTTTCATACTTCATGTATTCCTTACAGATTTTCAAAATTATTACCAGTGACTTGGATCACCTTAAAACTCACCAGATACAATACTAATAATGCTGGTCTGCTTTGTTATTAAAAACTGCAATTTAAAAATGTCCACATTCAGAATATTGCAAATCTCAGGTTATTGCAGGCAGGAAATTTTGTCATTATATGTTCCTCTTCAGTTCCAAGAAATTAGACTCAGAGAGTTTGTACTGAATAAAATATGCTGAGAAAATTGGTAGATTATTGCAATACAATTAAAATAATTTTATAACACAACTAAATAGATAAATTCTTTATGTGCTTATAGAAGGTTATGGGGAGAGTTAAGATTTTTTTCCTAGCCAAATCCCTCAGAGATATGCTGCTCTGAATACACTTTTGCTCACCAGCCACATGAAAGTTCCCTATAAAAATTTTAGCAGTGGCGATTAAAGGTAAAATCTGCCCCTAGCTAATTTGATACTTTACTACCAAGATAAGGAGTATAGCAGAGGGATGGATCTGATAACATTCATAATTTCCATAGTTCATTTTAATAACTAATTTACCACAAATAAAATTAGTATTCCACCAGCAATAAATATTCAGGTATTTGTCTATTCAGGAAAAATCCCAGACATCAGATCTTGAAAGCAGGGGGGTATTCTCAGAATATCTGGTACAGACCTACCACAGAGCCAACTACGACCCAAACATGCAGTGTGCTATGGTCAAACATGGCAATGCAGAGAGAACCTGGGCGATGATCCTTGGCAGGGCTGATGAATCGACAGATGACTGAAGAACAATATCTCAAGCAAATGCTTGAGAGGTGTAGCAGGATATCAATTTATTTTGTTGGTAGCTTTTGCTGATATCTGGCTCTGAAGCCCACTCAATCATACAACACTGTCAAGCTGCTGTACAAGTAGAGTGAGGGAGGTGCCAGATGCCTGCCCAGAGCTTTACATGGACACATGGAGCACTCTGTCTCCTTCTCCACATGGAGGCTGTGCTGTTTCTGTGGTGATTGGGACAGGTCTCAGATAATTATATCTGTGTGTGTGTACGGATGTGGTCGTAAAACTTTCACAGCTTGTCTCTTGCTTGGTCGACTTAACAAATTGAGTTTAGTAGTACCATATTATTTGGTGCTCCTTTTACCCCATGTCAATACAAACTATCACTCCTATTTCTGCTGCCCAGCCTTCAGCTTCTGGGAGTTGCAGTATACTACTGCAATATATAAGACAGCAGTTCAGTTAATTTAAGTTGAAACTGGAACTCCTAATGAAATGTTGTCCTATTATCGATTTCATTTAGGCTTAGAGACAGTTTTATAACTGCCATATAAATGAGTTATACAAATTCCTGGGTTTCTCTGGATAGTTGGAAGCATGGTGTATCTTCCATTTCTTCAATATCATTCCAATCAAGTTAGGAATGCAGCCTCCCTTTGTGTTGGCATTGTTTTGCTCTGGCAGTCAGAGAAGATTAAGAATTAATAGACATCTCCCACAGATGACCTCTATTTTAAATAACAAATGTAAATACAGCAGGGTATTGGACTTGTTCATCCTCAGGTCACCTTAGTTATGGCCTCAAATATTTATGATTAAGATGAAAATAGGTTTACATGTAGTAGCATCAACAGTACACTTTTAAGTAGATACTCTGATCACTTGCATGAATTAGGCCATGAGATTTTCCTGGATTAATACCAATTTAACACCCAATAACTGTCAATAAACTATTTTCATGTCACTCGTTGGAGTTACTGGCAATTTGAGAAGATGTTTGAGTGAGGGAGATCTCATGATCACTTTCAAGAAGGAGAAGAAGGAGGATGTTTTGAAAACAACAGGTTGGTCAGTTTATTTTAAATTAACAAATTATTCTGAAAAATATATTCAGATATTTCAACGACAGAAAAAGGTGTTTGGGAGAAGTCAGTGTAGGTTTACCAAAGGCAAGCTGTGCTAGACCAAGTGGATTTCCTTCAATGGTGGAACAAGTAGTTTAGTGGAGAAGGGAAGAAAAGTGGATATTTTCTACTTTGACTTTACCCAGGCTTTTGATATGAACACCCATCCTTTCATTGTCCCTAGAGACACATCGACGAGAGATGTCCTGGACAGATGGACTAGTAACTTAAGTGTGGAACTGGCTAAATAGTTTTGCTCATATTATTCTCATTAGTGGTATAGAACCCTACTGAGGACAAGTTAATCACACTCAGAGACTCATACTGCTTAACATTTTTATTTGTGAGTTGAACAATGGGATGGAATGCACACTCAGAAAACCTGTGGATCATACTACAAGATGGGAGAATTGTTATCTGTCAAAACCATGGTTTTGAGGAAGTTGAGTTTCTCCTGATTTAAGGGAAAATCTTACTTACCTACCTGATGGGAGGTAATTTTCCTGGAGGTGCACGGGGAACGGACTAGAAGCAAGAAACTCAATTTGCATCAATCTAATTAGATAGAATGGGGGAAAAAATAAATCACGTAATTGGTAGCCACATATTGCCCAGGGAGGCTGTGGATATTCTTTCCATGGAAATACTCATAATTTTACCTAAATCAACCTCGTATAACATCTAAGCCACCCCTGCTTTGATCAGAATATCAGAGTGATGTACTAAATGACCTGCAGATGTTTCTATCTACCTAAATTATTTTATGATTCTGTGATGGTTTCATATTAAACAGTTTGAAGGGACAAGAAAAGTTGCTTTAATTTGACTATTAGCAGTCTATCACAACCTGTGGGAAATTATAACTGCATAAAGCTGCCTTTTTTGTAACTTCATGTTATTTAGATTTCTTTCCTCGCTTTCACTGCTAACAGAAACTAAAACACAGTCAAATTTCTGCTTTCCATATAGTACAAACTGTGTTAAGGCTTTTCTTTCAAAAGTTAAGTGACAGTACATTTTTGCATATGCCATTAATTCTGTTCGCCTTTTCTATTACCTTTACTATTCTAGTGGCATTTTCCCCTGAATCCTTCTTAAAGTTTTGTAGTGGAAGTACAAAATACCAGGAAAAATACTTAAAGGAAAATTCTAGGCCAGTAAAAAATAATGCTTTCCTAACATAAATTTAAAAAAACCAAACAGGAATATGATTACTTTTAGACAGGGTGCTTACCTGACAGGTCAAGATATATGAGTTGCAATATCTGTCTCAAGAACTTTTTGGATATTTTAATCCAAACAACAGCTAGCCAAGATTTCACAGCAAGACAGAATATTTAGTCATTGAATTATTATTATTCCTAGAGCTGATTTCTTCTTCCACAAGCAACATCACTTGAAATGTGAGTAATGAATAATCTGCTTTATAAAATAATTGTAATACTTGCCCATTAGAATAGGTGCTTTCTGACAAATGAACAACATTTATCTAAGCTTTGACAGAGTTGTTTTACACATGTGTGTGATCTCCATAGTGAAAGAACAAGAAGAAACAAAGGGAAGGAATTACACTGTGCAGGTTGAGTGGGAATGGAGGGAAAACCTATGAAAAAAAGCCCTATTCTCATGGTTTTTAGTCCCTAGTTGTATTTCTCAGACCCTTTTCTCCCACACTGAGAGCCTCAGAGGTGTAACATTGCATGAAGAGAGAAGACAGCTTTTGAAGTGATAATATTGCCAAGATATGAGCCATCCTGGGGATAAAAAGAACCAGAAATAGTGCTTAGCAAAAGTCCCATCATATCTGTACTTGTCCTGTAGATGAGCCAACTTTACACAGTCTCAAAAAGCTATCAAGATTTTATCAGGCCACAAGTAGAGGATTTTTACTGAAACTTCTCTACATCTACAAGACTACTTCTTATGCTTGTTTTCATGTCACTTCACAATTTTTCTGCCATCATCATGTGCACATTTCTTCAGTCAGCTAACCTCTTTTTCACCATTCATGGTGTTTGAATTTTTTTTTTTAAATTTTTATTTTTACTTTTTTATATCAAGGAGTTATAGGAAGCAATAACTTGAAGCAATAACTTAAATCAATACAAGTTTTTAGAATACTTTTTTTGAAGACTTGCTGTGATTTGGCAAGATAATATGTTTTAGCATTTCTTGAAGCAACCCATGAAAGTGGATGTTGCAGACACCTTGATCTTTTCAAGAATCCTAGCTTCCCACTTGTCATGTTTTTACACTCAGGAACCTGTTTCTAAGATGTGTAAAAGAGCCCACACATGGCTGTACGCATTACCATCTTTCTGAAATGTATCTTTTAGACACTATTTCCCCACAAGATACTTTGTTATAAGTGTGTTTTATTACTGACAGTAGCAAGTTCTTACACTTGTTCTGGGATGAAGTTCCGTTTTTTTCAAAATTTATGTACTGATTTAGAGGGTCCTATTTAACATCTGAAACTTCCCCCCCTTTGCTCCCACCTTGTCAATTCGGATTAATTTGCCATAATTTGTAGAACACTGATGTTTTAATTAGATTTTGGGATGTGTCAGTTAACATAATATTATTTTTAACTAAACAGATGTTATTTCAATATTCTTTATCATTTTCCTGTCTAACATATGCTTTCTAGTATGAGATTTAATATTTGCTCACAAGGCACATGCAGTTCATCCTGAAATTTCTTGTCTCCTTTTTAATGTGCCTTAGAAAATCTGACTACAACTGTCAAAGATTGGTCCAGAAGTGAACATGACCTATTGCCTGCTCAAACTGGTGTTATCTGACAATTTCTTTGCCTCTGTACTTTAAAAATTGCTCAATTTTTATGAAGAAAAAAGGAACTTCCTTTCCTGAGGACTTGCCATGCTGCACGTAGTATTCATTTTCCTAAACAAGCCCACGTGAATTTTGGGGATGCCTGAATGACTCTCACATAAATGATACAGATCATCTTTGAAGCAAGATTCTGCCAGGTGTTTCATTGGTCCCTTTCTGGGCTCCCTTCTGGGGTCAGTTTCATTTGTCCTCCCACTTCTGGATTGTAGTCTCTTCTGGTACAGTTTCAGAGGCATATCTGCTGTTATATTATCAACATTTTTGATTTTCTAGTAATAAATTTGCAATCTGTGATTATATCATATATTATATATAACATATTATATAAAATATATAAAATATATTANTTATATTATATTATATTATATTATACTATATTATACTATATTATACTATATTATACTATTATTATATATATTTTATATCATTGGGTTTGGGGGTGTTGTTATTATAGATTCTTGCTATAATTGCTTGCTGCTATACTGTTGATCACTACTCCTATTGATTGCTGGTAAGAATTTGTAATGTTTTGATATATACATGCATTTTATTAATCATAAGCATAATTGCTAATGATTTTTGTGGCAACATAATAGAGGAATTTATATAATAAAGCCTCTATGTCCTTGTGTATTATAAAATCCTATTGACCCATTCTCTTGATCTTTTATACATCCAAAGGCCAGGGAAACTTTAGGTCATTACAGGCCAGGTTAACTTCTACAAAGCATGATAATTAATGACACAGCAGTGCTGAGTGATTCAACTTGTTTCAAGAACACACAGGAAAAATGTCATATCCCTGAAAACATGCCTATGTCCCACTGTCTTAGGTATCCTACCCTATCACGGACAGTGGCTTTACTGGCAAGTAAGGAAGGGCAATGCTGAGTAATACTCGGCTGAGTCAGATCAGGCCTGGACAGCATGGCTTTGTGAAAGGCAGGTCCTACCTGACCAACCTGATCTCCTTCTATGAGAGGATGACCTGGCAGCTCCTGATGAGGATTCTTGTATGGGTTTATACCATGCTTTTCTATGCAGTGGTGTCTGTACTGTTCATTTTCAGGATTTTTTCTTTTTTTAAATAGATTTGGGACCCTTGGAAGGATCACAGTATTCTTAAACACAAAATTCCTCAACTTCTTAAGATTTTCTTTGTTTTTTCTTAGTATGTAGCCCCTTGTTCTTTACTTTTTCTTGCTGGTATATGTCCAAAGTCTCATTCTAGTTGGTAATCCATGAGCAAAAAGGTAAACCACAGAACTTTTTCACCTAACACAAGATGGAATTTTCTGACCAAACATGAAGATGCACATTTGAACTTTTCACTCCAGCTTATTTGGCACATAATACAGAAAAAAACAGAACCACAGTCTCTCTTACTATGAGACAGACTTAAAAGTAGGTTAAACTAATTTAACAAATTTATTTCTCTCTACTGAATATAAAAAGAAGCTTGAAGTACATATCAACATTGTGTTGGTTAAATACATTTTAAAACACAAAAAGAAATGCTGGTTTCTGAAAATAAAACTGAAAAATCACAGTAGTAAAAAAGACAGTGCAAGACACTTTTTTACTGAGTTTCTTTCTTCTGTGATACATCTACATTACGTATTTTATCATGATGGCAATTTAAAAAAACAAACAAATAAAACAAACAAAACAAACTCCAAAATTTGCAAACCAAAACAAACTAAAAAAGTAAAACCAAAAATCAGAAAGCCCAGAAAACAGAAAATATTAGTTGTCGTAGGCCATATATGACCATTTTTCATGGTATGCACACATGCAAATTAATGATTTGTTATTAAATTAATTTTGAAAACTATAGCGCAGTGTTGGTGGGTACTGTTTTGTTTTGGTTTTGTTTTTGGGGTTTGGTTTGGTTTGGGTTTTTTTGGGTGGTTTTTTGTTTTTTGGTTTTTTTTTNTTTTTTTTTTTTTTTTTTGTTTTTTTTTTTTTTTTTTTTTTGTTTTTTTTTTAATTCTGATTGTCCTTTGTTAATAAAGAGTTGGGGTTTTGTTTTGTTTTGTTTTTTTCCCCCTAAGTCCCAATTAACTGATAAAGAACATTTTTAACCTATTACAGAAACCATAGTTAAATAAATTTACTTAGAGATAATAGTTTGGATAGGCACATTAAGTGCATCAGCTTTGGATAAAAAATAAATTACCAGCATAAGTTTCTGAGTCTTTAATATGCCTTTTTGCATATTGTATTGTAAAAGGATCATAGAATCTTAGAATATTTATGGTAAGATGTGACCTTTAAAGTTGATCTACTTCAACCTCCCTGCAATGAGCAAGGGACTTTCTCCCCTAGATCAGGTTGTTCAGAGCCCCATCAGAACTGACCTTGAATGTTTCCAGGGATGAGGCATGTACTATCATTTTGTGCAAAATATTCCAATGTTTCAACACTCTCATTACCAAAAAAATAATTCTTCCTTATGAACTTGGAAATTTTCCTTTAAATTAATTTGACCTTTGACCCCAAAATAAGCGAGTACTATGTGATGATAACTTATGTGGCAGTGTATGGCTTATTTTCTGTGACAACATAACATGAAAAAATATATTTTACATTATAAGAATCAACATCAATTCACCTAATCAACACCAATTTCACCTATTTTTTCACAGAAATTAATGGAAAATAATGGTGAATTAAATATTTTTGAAAATTACTTTAGTATAAGACTTAAGAAATAAGTCATTGTTATGTGTTCCACACCTGTTGCATATTTATTTGTTAATGGGTTTTTTCAGTTTTATGGGAATACTCAAAACAAAATCAGACTAAAATGCAGAGAATACTACAGCAAAGCTATTCAAGCTATGACAGTACCAATTTTGAATAAAAGTTTGTTACGTGTCAGAAAGAGTGCATTCAAGAAGCATGCACTTCTTTTTGTAAGCAAAAATCAAGCCTGAAGCAATTAAGATTTCTGATAGTTACAAAAGTTATGTTTTTGAAATCAGAGATTAATCAATAAAAATGCTTTATGGTGTCTGATTTTTATATTAAATTCATCAGTAGCAAAATCTGGATTTATATCTAAAAATATTCTGAAAATATTAGGTCAAGTCCATGGTTCATTGCATGTTATGATTCCACAGCAGCACTGCCACCCCCAAGCTGCTACTGCTGGACGTTGTTTCCTTCGATTTTTTTTTGCCAGTGTTAATATAGCTATATGTCCCAAAATGCCTTAGTGAATAGCAAGGGGTGACAAAAAGTGGTTAATTATAGCAAAATTCTAATCTCATTTCCAGATAATGGGAAGGCGTTTTGTAGTCTACCATTTAAAAACCTTGACATCATTTTCACAGTATAATCACGTATGTTATTGTACAAAAATATTTCTGTCTTTGTTTTTTACTACAAACAATTAGGGTACCTCCGGTTAGTTTGTAATTTTTTTCAGTTAATTCCCTTTTTTTAGTATAGTTTTCAGTGTAATTTTGTTCTTTCACCATATAAACTAATTTCTTCTACATATTAAATCAAACTAAAACTTTTCAAAAGCCTTGCTGCAATGAGTTATTACTCATGACAAACTTTTAAGAGTTTTCTCGTGGCTAAGAGGGTATTCGTTTCCTGAGAGAGAGATTTCAATATTTCAAGGTTTCAGATTTTTAGATTTAAAGGGCAAGGGAAGAAGTCATACTTGTAACTGTTGTGTTACCTTCCAGATAGTTGCTAAACCATTTCCTCTTTAGAGGGCAGAGAGGATATTAACCTGTTACAAACATGAACTTCAAGCCACACAGGGTTGCTTTTTTTGTTTCTGAGAAAGATGGCAGTTGTCATAACAATACACTGTAGGAATCCATTGTCTGAATTTCTACAAATAAGAATGTTCTCCACATCTTGTTCATTTGTCATAGTAAGGAATAATTCCTCTCAATAGTGGTCTTATTAGAGAGCTTCGTTAAGGATTTGTAAACAATATCTGTCATCTAGAAAGGTATTTGGACCACTAATACATTAAAAATCTTCAAGAAAAAATAATAGAATAAGATTTCTAGTGTTAGACAATATATCGATTGTTTCTTTAAGCTGAAATTTAAATCTCGGCAGGAGGTAGAAATTCATTGTGTATTCCCACATTGGTGGAGTGTAGTAGAAGTTTCAAAACATTCAAAGCAGTCATAAGCAGTGAAATCAAAAAAAAACATTCAGAGAGGATAAAGCATTTTATTTCATGTTGTCTATGGTATCATATCTAAAAAAAACTGTTTTATCCTACTAGAACACAACTATATTGTAATTATTTCAAATAATATTTAATACACAACACATTTCAAAAGATAAATCTCAAAAGGTTTTTGTGTTGCAACCTCAGTCAGATTTTTGGCTAAAGGTTCTGCCAGATAGGCAATACAATGGTATTTTTATTCAATTAAATTAGCTATAACCATAATAGAATTCCATGCAATCTTTCATCTCCAATATATGGAACAGCGAATCCAGACACCTGAATACACTACTTCATTTCAGCAGATGATTCTTTAAATTCAAAGATACACTTGCTTGATTCAGTTTAATTCTACATAAAATTAATTTCTTTTCTTCCCAGATTGATGTCCCATCTTCAATTAAAATGCTGACGATATTCAGGACAGTGATACAGCTTCTAGAGTACATATCTCAGTCCATTATGCAGGATTCATCATAGATGGTCAAAGTAACATCAGATCCCTCCTCCAATGTGGTGCTTGGATTACATAGTCTGGTCATTATGCAGATGTTTCAGATGGCTAATTTCTCCTTTTAAGCGACAATGTGCATTTTAAAGCCTTGTGCACTTTTGTGATGTGTTTTCTTTGTGTCTTATTTACATATCTAGACCCTCTTCTGACAAAAGGTTTTACATGAGATTACTAAAGACATTTCCTAATGCAATTTAGAAGACAAGGCACCTCTACATCCCTGTGAATGTCAAACTAAGAACTGCTGAGTGGATGATAACTTTTCCCTGAGCCCCATTTTCACAGTCAATGCTAGGAAGTCATAGTCACCAATGCATTTTTCTCTCATTTTGTCACCATTCTAATGCTTTGATTATGCATTCCCATCTGCTCTGCTGTGTCTCAACTTTGTACTTCTCTAAAGCTTATATATATCCTGTTATTGTTTTCTATTTCTTTTCCCTGCCAACATTTTTAACTCCAAGGCTAAATTAAAAATGCTTGTGCATTTCTACAATTAGTGGAACTCAAATTTCATCTTAGAACTTTCATGGAGATGCAAGACAAAAAAGCAAAGGCAGGAGGTGTAGACAGCAGTATGCAGATAGCAGAAACGTTGCTAATTAACAGTCATTGGTCTTCACAGTGATTTAGCTGACAAAATTGTCACACGTATATGAAGAATTTATTCTTTAAATAAACCCTTAAACATTTAAAACTAACTACCTGTTAGATGCTAATGCAACACAAATTTCACAAATGGGTGGAAGACATATAGACCTTGGCAGAATTTATCTCCATCAATGCAAAGGGAGACTAAAAAATTTCTCTAGTTCTTCCTTTATCAGTGCCAAGAAAAATTATATTGGAAAACTTTTAAATATAAGAAGCACAAAGTTATTTAGTATTCCAGGAAAAATCTGGGAAAAAACCTAATTCCTCCCAAAAAAACCTCCCTAAAATAAATCTACTATTGAATGACCAAGAGTGATTAAGTAGAAATCTCTTGGTCAAAACAGCCGTTTGAGTTATAAACATTTCCACTTCACTTTCATTCACTGTAAGCAAACTAACAACATTTACCAGTTCCTGAAAAGGCTCCTCTCTTCAGAGTTACAATTCTTAGGTATGACTTAGTTTCAGTGAAACAGCTGTTTTGTCTCATACACTAAAATTGCCCATTTATATTCATAACTTACTTTTTTAGAGCCCTTATGTGAATCATTAAAGACTCAGGGGTCCAGACTTATGCCACATTGTTCATGGTATGAACAATATCAGAAAATCAGTGCAACCTACTTAGTGCTCTGTTGAGTAAGGGCTTCCTGGGGATCAACATCAGCAGCACGTAGCAGATGATCTTAGCACTCCACCAAATCATCAGCAATGCTCCTGGTCCTGCCAGTTTTCTTGAATTCTGGAATAATGTGTACCTGTGAGCAATCAATGGGCTTGCTTTCTCCCTGCTAAAATGTCAAAATATCAGATTTCATCATGTCCAGGCTTCTGCCTTAACAGGAAATACATTTATAGATAATCCCCAAAACTATTTTGCAATTAATGAAAATATATAGTTAACTGAAATCCAGTAGAATCATTACGTGATGAAACATAGTTCTTTTTTTCTGTTGTAAAGTTCTGAGTGAGATAAGATTAAGAGTTCCCTTCATATAAAATGAAATAATCTGTGAAAGGGAACATCAGCTCCAGTCAAAGTTCTTGAACCAATTCAACCAGTCCTCATTGAAATACGCAGGTATTTTAGGGATCACTTAGAAATATACAGTCTAAAAAGACATGTACAACAAAAGGAACAATCCAATCTTGATGTGTCAAGGAAAATTTAGTCCTGTGAAAACTTTGACAGAATCCAATCTGCATTATTTGAGCTTCATTTACAGAAGGGTTATATACTCTAAATCTTTACTGAGCTGTAATTTCCAAACATCCTTCAAAAGCTTGTTCTTTGTATGAAAAATGCTTTAGTTATGATTATTAAGCAATAATTGATGTGAACATGTTTTGAAGAGGAATAAAGTATATTTTGACAAAATATAATAAGCCTTGGAAGAATTTTTATGCAGTCAACAGTAATTTTTTTAATATGAAATATCAAAGTTTAATTATCTTTCAGTGAATGACACATAACATCCTAACATAAACTTGCTATTTGTGTCTTGAGATAAACTTTGAGGCCAGTACCTGAAAAAGTGGCCTAGTTGCATCCTGATTCTGTCACTACAAAGTGTTTGATCTTTGTCCCTGGTAACTTTACATAATTTCTGTAACTGCAGCTGCTTGTAAATTATTTGCTGATTAAATGTTCTATACTACTGAAAGACAGATCTGCAAAAGTGTTCAAATTGCTTCCAGTTTTTGTTATTCTAGTTTGGTAGCTGTTAACAGCAACCAAATGAGCAAAAATGCAGTGCAAACAGAACTTTGATGCTTGTTGAAAACTTACAGATTCCAGATTGCTATTTTCAGCTAGCACAACCTAGCTTTGCTCAGACTTTTGTCTTGTTAAAATTCTGAAAATACTCAAGAGTTCTCTCTAATGTGGATTTGAGATACCAAATAACTTTTTGTGTGTGTGTTTGTATATATATATGTACATTTAAAAGCAGATTAATTTACTGTGAGCAAACAAATTTTCCTAGCAAATGAATTTACTCTCACTGATACTTTTTAGAGCTAGATATCAGATACAAACAAAGATGACAGACAATGAACAACATACTGATGCTTTAAATACTGAAAAGTGCTGCCACCTGAACAAAGCCTTCAGGGAAACCATCCCAGAGTTTGTCAAAGAGTTGGTTTTGTTGCCAAGATACCTACTCCAGCTTCACTATTACTGAGAATTATACTGTCAAAGCAGGGGAAAATTCACATTTTTCTAGATGTCAAGCAAAACACTTTTCCACGAGACAGTTTATGCTTGAATAGAAATACAGTAAATGCAACTCCTCACCAACTTATGCTTGTTCTATATAAATAGTCGATGATAAAACATGTTTACAGGAATTTTGAGAAGATAAAAAAAGTACTTTTTTTTCCTCAATGCAAATTCTTTTGTCAAGGAAATACTTGCTTTAAAACATTCTTAAAAGATGCTGTTCTAAATTCCTGCAAAAATCTCTGAGTAGTGTTCAGTTCACTGTTTTCCTGAGGCTCAAGGGCTACTAGGACTTCAACCCACACTTTATGAGTTTTATATTTTAAGTGTCCATGAAACATTTTCTCATATGTGTCTCTTTTCCCTTTTCAGATTTAGAGGAGCTCCATAAAGATAATATTAACAAAAGGACTTTTTGCCATTTAATACCAACAGGACTTTTGTTTTTGCCTTTCCTGAAAAACAGTGCAAAATATAAAGAAGCATCTTGACCCTTTGGAAAATATTGCTGTAATTTATAGAATGAACTTGTACAAAATTATTGACTAGTACCTTTGTGTACCTGGCAAGCTCAGTATTTAAAAATAGAATAACTCACTTAGCTTTCCAAGTAAACATTGTAAAATCAGTATTCTCATTGTTTCTTATGAATAATTTTTCAAATGACATTCAGGAAAAGCTTTCTCTTCAGGATTTTTTTTTTTAAGTCTGCTTAAAATGCACCTAAAGCACTCTAGTTTCAGTCATCATAGATCTTCTGAAACCCCGAAAGGTCATTGTTTCCACCATGGCTGTCGTTAAACTTGAAAATTTTAAAATGGACTTGTTTTGGAGATGTTCATAACTATGTAATTCTGTGCACTATAAGCTCCAGAAATTTGAGGACTTGATTTAAAAGTTTTTTATGAAACAAAATAGAAACAATTTTGAGAGTGTTTAGATTTCAGAAAAAAATATGAAATCTTTTCAGTGGTATCAAAATTTACTGTGTGATTGCACACTAACCAGTTTAATAATTTTTTCTTTTTTTCTTTTCTTGTTTTTTTTTTGTATTCAAGAAGTTTTAAAATCTGTGTGTGTTAAAGGATTTGATGTACAATGGATGTGTCTTAAAAAGTACACTTTGCTTAATGGATTGATTTACCTTTACAAGCTTTAAAGGTATAACTTACTGTGCTGGGTTTAGATGGGGTAAAGATTATTTTCTTTATACTAGCTGGGAAGGAGATATGTTTTGGAATTTTGTTGTGTTGTTAACACAGAAACACATTTCTGTTGTTGTTGAGAGGTGCTTACAGAGGTGTTTACAGAGACCCAAGGCCTTTTCTGCCTCTGACCCTCTCCCACCAATGAGGAGGCTGGGGGTGCGCAAGATGTTGGAAAGGGACACAGCTGGAATAGCAGACTCCAGCACAAGGAACATTCCATACCACAGGGCAGCATGCTCTACATATAAAGAGAAGGCGAGACGAAGGTAGGTGGGGGATGTTTGCTTTGATGCCATTAGCTTATTGAATAAATTCTCTCAAAAGTTGTCCTGCTCAAAAAAAAAATAAAAATAAAACCCCCCAAAAAACCAACAGTGATATATGTCCCTTTTATATGTCACTTGACAATTGCAATAAACCAATTCCATGTGTCGCACTGCTGGATGTAGAAGAAACTTCCTACAAATTCAGGATATTGAAAATGTGATTAAGGGTCAAAAAATTAATAACATTTCCCTTCAAGGAACTCAGTCAGAGTAATGAGGCTACTATGGAATTTCATTCTCTAACTTCATCAGTGATAAACCACAACAGACTTACATATCGGTCTCACTCATTGATTAAATCTAAGTGGTTGTAGATGTGAAATGACCACCTTAGCCCCTAAACTAGTGGTCTGCAAATGGTGGTATACAGCAGAGACTGATGAACTCCAGGCAGCTAATATACTTTTCTGATATTGAAAAAGTAAGCAAAGAGACAAACAAGAAAACTAAGCCAAAAAAAAAAAAACAAAACAAAACAAAAAAACAAAAAACACCCAAAAAAACACAAAGAAAAGGTTACTAATGGAAACTTCTGGAGTTATAAGGTTTCAAGTGCAACTTATCTTACATCCAGGAACTGAGGCTTTGCCTAATGGCTGATACACAGCTGTTTTGGTTAGATCTTGCTTCTTACATCCAAAATCTAAATTACTAGCATTTATATACAGAACATGTATTATATCTCAAATTACATTGATTGAAAATCCAGGTAAGAGGGAAACAATGAATATATTTACTGTGTTGTTCCACATGGTTCCTGAAGTTTATTTGGGAGTGCTTACGGTCCACAATTCTTCATGCTGTAAACTAATGAATAAAGAGTGACGTGGGCTAAGATAAATCTAATGTTAATTTCAATCAGTTAGAATTTCCATAAACTTCAAAACAATTGCATCATCCTATACAGAAGTCTTCAGTACAACTGATTGCAAATGTAGTTGCAAAGCATTACATTATCTTTAACGAGTAAAAACAATAAAAATATTAATTATTAGAACAAAAAATATTAATAATGAATGTTAATTGCAAATTCCTTAATACTTTTTCATTCTAATTTTGCGGGTGTGCTAATTTGCATATATGACTCTGGATCCTGAAATCTGAAGAAATGAGTAGGCCAGCAAAATATATTAGTCAGATTATGTGAAAAGAAAACAAAGATAAAAGCAAGTAAACCATGAATAAAGCCAAGATAGCATTTTGAAACACTACAGATGAAAATCCTTAAAGTTTGCTAGGCCTCAATTACAACATGGGATAACAGTCTGAAGGAATGATAGGATGAACTTTTTATGATGAAGAATGGATTGATCCATAAATTGTTTAATTTCAAGAGTTAATTACAAATGAGATGTAATCACTCTGTCTACTATGTCTCCTAAGTAACCCGTCAAACCTGAAATAATTCTTCAGAAGTAGTTAAAGTAGTTCAAGTAGTACAACTTTCTAAGACAAAAGATTTTGTGAAGTCAATGGCCAATATGAAATAGTTACAAATAAAAGCTACTGAAAAAAGCTTTTCTGTCCTTGTAAAAATGAGCAAGTCACATCATGTGCTGCTATTCGGTCATAGAAACCGTTAAAATGAGGAAAAAATATATATTACATCAAAAAAGGGAAGGGAAACTGAACACAGAGTAAAAAAGAAGTATGTGGATAACATTCCAGAGGAAATCAGTTTTATCACTGGCATTTTTTAGGTTTCACTAATTCCATTAAATAAGGAAAAGTAACTTTCTTATATGATAATCAAATAAGAGCATATGAGTTCTTTTACTTTCTTCTCTTAATCCAAACTATATTTGTTTTTTCATATATGCATATCTAATATTTTTAAGTTTCCGGTACTTTCCCGGATAAAATCCCCAAAATCTATCTTAACTTTTTTCCATTTTCTCTCACTTTGCTTATTTTTCTTAGCACAAAGCACCATCACTATCACTGAGAAATAGGTAGAATTTTTTCTTTTGCCATTTTAGGTTTGTTGAAATTCCAGATTGCATATCATTCTTTGTACAAGATAACATGGGGACATGCTCAGAAATGCTCATTTACTTACCCCTTTGTCACTGTGGGGAAAAGAAAATGAAACATGACATGACACATGGAACAAATGGGAGATGTTCTGTACCAGCAAAACTTTGCACATGTCCTGTCCAAGCCTCACATAGATCTGCACACACACATAACAAATTCCTGTTGCTTGAGACAAGCCCAGTAACAACACTAGTAAGTGAGAATGGCCCAGCCTGGAGAAACATAATATCCACTCCCTCCAGTGTCTGTGTTGGGATCTGGACAGGGCTGGGCGCTGACTCCTCAAGACCTTTATTTCTGTAAGCATTGGATGTCTGCGTGTAACAATGTTTTCCCAGTCTCTGTGATTCTGTGGGTTTGTATCCAGGTGTTGACACAGGCTGCCAACCAAATCAGTCCATAGGAGTATCAGGGTATATCTTTCCTTCCAAGTAAAATCTTGATGCTTCCAGAACAGACCTTTAATGAAGATACTACAGTTCAAGGAAAATGCAATAACTATATCTCTGTGACAGTTTGAGGAATTCACACCATAGTTTTAGAAACTGTTTTGTATTTCCAAACTCATGCCAAGATTAACACAGGTTTTCTCAGTCTTACACTCAGTCATTAGGCCCACCCACATTGCTTTGATAAAGGTTCAATTTTATATTTTTGTCAAACCTTTTGTAGAGCTTCTGCAAAACTACCTATAAACATGGTTATACATCCTTTTATATTCTACAGAAAGCATGTAGATTTTATGCTTTAATCATGGATACATTGACATCTTGTGGCAAGCTAATGCAGGTAATCTCTACACAATTATATTAGGACTTGGATATTTCAAGGCAGAGATGTTTATAGAGCATGCTGGAGTTTGTCAGTTTGTTAGATTGGATTTTTTTTTTCATTTAGACCATATTGTCACTTTTTTCAGGGGATAACTGTAGAAACATGCTTTGGATGATGATATATTTTCCTTTTCTTTCTACCATACTGCAATTCAAATACATCAGATTGATACAAATACCAACATGTGAAAAGAAAAAGAGAAAGGGAAAAAACTGGAAACTAGAAGGATTCTTTCGTCTTACAGGATAGGAGTCTTCTAGAAAATGTGATGTTACCACACAGATACTACTGAGAAGTAAAACATATTTTTGAACAACTATTTAGTTCTCTATAATTGAGGGAGTTTTAAAATTTTTTTGTTGATAAGAATGGAAATAATGAGCTAGGAAATAACACTCAGTAGTAATTCCCTTAGAGTAGTTGTCCATTTGACCAGAATGAGTACTTGATAAATATAGTATCTAAATGGAGGAGTTCTTTAACAAGGGAAATGAACAACCAAAAAAGCCCTCACACAGAACTTAATTAGTAAGGACAAAAGGAATGAAACTCAGCTCACTGAAATCAGGCATCTATATCTGAGGTAGCTTCTCTGGGTGAGATTCAATTTCCTTAACATTCATATTTATTGTAATTTTTTTACTCTCTACAGTATTTTCCATGGGTTCCATCATTGCTTCAGCTAAACTCATCTTTCACAGACTTATCTGCCATGAGGGTATTTCAGGTGTCCCAAACTCTAAAGCTCAAGTAACATCTAAGCATCCTCTCCTTTTTTTTTTTTTTAAGCACTCAGAACATCGTGTCTATTTTAGAGAGATAACTCTTTTGAACTATTATAGATATTTCCTTGAGGATAATGACATTACAAAGGCCATTTTTTGACTAAGACAGCTCTAGTTTTTAATTTTCTTTCATAAACATGCATGAAAAAATAACTCATAATTCCCAAACAACCTCCCAAATAAAAAACTACTACTATCTTATCTTCAAAAGAATTTAATGCAAACCTAATTTTAGCAATAATATTAGAAAGATATATTTTATATATGGCAAAAGATAAGAAGGAACAATTGTATTCTAAAGTCTTCTCACACAAACATGTCATTACTGAACTCTGATAAGGAATGCAAAATTTTGAAAGTATTCTTTTTAGTCTGTTGAAGTCTTTATATTAGCATCATTACGAAATGTAATTTGGGAGTATTTCAAAAGCCAGGTGTAGTTATTGTGAGAATTTTATGAATCAAGTAATTCTAAATCATGCGATATTTCTTTCCATTAACTATCAGTGTTAAAAAAGTTTTAAAAGTAGATGTTATGCCTTCTTTAACTTCTTTCCTATTTTATCAGTTGCCTGGAAATCAGGAAATGACCACTTAGGGCATTTTTAATAGGGCATTATTCTCCCATTTACCCTAGGTTTATGTTCTTTTTTTTCTTTTTGTCAGAGATATCACTTGCTTATTATTGTGGAATCTCCCATTTCAGCCTTCTCACCTTGGAAATAAAGATTGGTCTCTAAATCCCTGGAAAATAGGCACATTAATGTGATTCAGCGTGAATGATTAAGAAAATAGGATCATTCCACTGAAACAATAGAAGAATTGTTATCTGTAATTGCTGTTTCAGATTATGTCTGGAACTTTTCACATAATTTCCTTAAAGCTGCCTTAAATTATTTTCTTCCTTCATGTTTCAGAGCAGCTGAATCTCTTTGTTATTAATGCTATCTCAGGAAATGTCCAAACTTCACTTTGTAACTTTATGAGTTCTCTACTTATTCTTCAGTTAAGAAGAGATGTAAAAAATATTCATAAATTAATTTAAAAAACTTGTCAAAATTTCCCATCATCCTTCTACATATTTTTCCGAGTAAAGCATAATCTAAGTAAAAAAAAAAAAAATCTTAATTCAAACCAAATGACATGAAAAAGAAATAACATGGTCAAAATTTAAACTTCAAAGTGTTTTAAGTCATAGTGAAAGGAAACCAAGCCATATACAATGAAAAGCAAGAAATATTTTTTCTCTCAGGTTACTGCAGAAACTCAGGGATTTAAATCATGGTCCACATGAAAGTATTTATAGAACACGAATGACATTATCTTTTACCTTAGGTAAAAGATAAACCATTTTTTTCCCATCCATGATGATAGGGCAGCAGACATCATGAATCCAGTTACAGGATTCACTTTATAATGAATCTGGAATATGGCAATGAAGAATTTAAACTTTTGGGTGTTCTTCCCTAGGAAGGCCAGAGCCAAAAATCTGGAAAGTGTGCTTAAATTGAAAGCACTAAGAGATCAAACCTAACTGACGGCTTCTATTTCCAGGTTCTAGTAAGCATATTGTTCATTTTCACAGCTTCCTGGTTGATAGAGTTTGAAAAGGAATGTATATTACATTTCACCTATGGTTGGCATAGATGGCTTATGCTCATTAGGCTGATTTCTGTGTATGCTGATTCTTTGCCTGAAAATCAATTATTATATCTATATGTATCTATATCCATATCTATATCTATCTAATCTATATCTGTTTATATTTATCTATCTCTATAGCAATCTACATCTATATCTGTATATCTATCTATATCTATAGCTACATCTAGATCTATCTATATAAATAGTATATTTTAAAAGAAAACAGTAACAAATTCTTCTCAATTCAGGGCAATGAGTATTGCTGGAGAAATGGAACATGTCTCCAATGAGGAAAGGGTAAGACAGCTTGTGTTTTCCAGCCCAGAGGAGAGAAAGGTCCCTGGTGATCTTGCCCTATCTGGAAGGCCTACAAGGAAGATGGCAGATGGTTTCTACAAGGGCGTGTAGTAATAGGACAAGGGGTAACAGCTTTAAACTGAAAGAGGGTAGGGTTTGATCAGATGTTGGGAAGAGCTCCTTTCCTGTGAAAATGCTGAGGCACTGGAACAGGTTGCAAAAAAAAAAAAGAAAAAAGTAGTGGATGGACCTTCACTGGGCCAAGGCCAGGTTGGATGGGGCTTTGAATAATCTGGGCTAGTGGAAGGTGTCCCTACCCATGGTAAGAGTGGTTGAAACTGGATGATGTTATGATTAATCTTTTTACATAGATAACATTCATCAAGAGACACCCTGATCGTTCTTTATTTTTTTTCTTCTTCCTTTCTTCCTAGTAAATAGCTGGGGGAGGGTTGTTTGTTTGCTTTAAATATCATTACTCTTTAGTCATTCAAATAAATCTGGGAAGAACATGTTGGTAACGACAAAGTTAAGTCAGATGCCAGGAACACCCTACTACTTACCTCTCCTCGGTTTTCACCTTTTCCTTTTTAAAAAAATTGCTTTAGGAGCAGCCTTTTCTAATAAGCAAATATATTTTGAAAGATCTATTGCTTTCCTCTGTTCTATTATAGGGTTTTCTTGTTCCTATTTAACACTTGTTCTTAGACAGAAGAATAACTAACTCCTTGGTGCTTCAGATGCTATTACTGAGAGAGACAGGGAGAGGGAGTAGACACAAAGAGAGAGTGCCATCTCTCTAGTTCCCAAAGTCATTTATTGCTTATCCAGTCCTTTCAGGAAATGCATAATGCCCCAGAATACTTGGTTCTATAGTTCTTTATTTATTAGTGTTATGCTTGCACAATGCAACAGACAACATAAAAAATATACCCAAGCCCAGAAACCACTGTGTGGAAATTGCTTTTCTAAGAATTTATCAGTTGTTATGAAAGCTAATTAGATTCTTCTTTTCACTTGAAATGGATATATTAACTGTCCATTTCCTTTCTTTAGTGTTTTGTCTCTGACCAGGATTTGATTGATTGATTAGTTTCTCATCAATCTCAGTCTGTTCTAGATTGAATTCTGCATTAAATACAAATTAAAGCTCCATCTATCACGACTTACAAGGTTAAGAAGTTGTTACATTTAATAATGAGTTGAACTAGATTGTTATCCTTGTTATCCTCTCCACAGTTAAGAGGAGGAAAAGAGAATTTCATGGAAAATATACCATGAAATACTTTTTTACTGCTACTGACTTCTGTTTAGTCAGTGTTTCTTTTCTCTGGAAAAATTGTTCTTTTTCTTTCTTGTGATACGTTTGGCAAAAGCTCTGCTTGATCTGATTTTTTCAGGTAATTTCAGTGCAAGTAGGAGATAAACTGTTGCCTACTTCAAAAAGGACATTTCAGCTAAGATCATTGACCTTGCACTCCCCAAATTTGACTTGGTGGTGGAACCAGACTTGATGAGAAGATCTGTTGAGAGGATTGCATTTGTAGTTGTTTAACCCATTTGACTATTAAATAGAAAAGGTCAGCCACTAGTAGGAAAGAAGAAATGGAGTAGGAGTCCTGTTTCCCCATGTTCATGGGGAAAAAAAACCACTGACATGCAATTTTATGGGCTTTTTCTAGGTAGAATTGTTCTATCTTTTTCAGAATGAACACCTACTAAGAGAATTAATAGGGTTTTCTTATATATATATATATACACACGTATGGATTTTGTTAGCATAACTAAAGCATCTTCCTTCTTCTGAACTAAGTACAGACTTGTTAGGCAAAATATTTGACCCATTCCAACTTTGGTTTGATACAATTCACATTCTTGGTAATTTTATTTTCTGGCTATTGCAGAAAAAAGACTTTTGAATGACTATCATAGGAAGACTACTAAATACAGTGTGTAACAAGGCAATATTGAAGTATTATAATTGCAGGAAAGCAGAAACTTTGATCACATCATATTCAGTCATATATCTCAATTAACAATATCCCAGATCCTGATATAGTTATACCACAAAAACAGATGGTCTATTCTATCACACAACATTTACATGTTACATTTATAGACATTAATCTGAATAGAAAATAATCTGACATTTATTACTGTAGGAATAAAGGAAATAAGTGCAGAATAAATAAAATAAAGCATTTATGCTTTGAATATAAGCATATATGCTTTGAATAACATCCAATTTTTTTAAAAAGTGGATTAATTTCTTTTTTTATATGTGCACCTGAAGGAATAAATATTATCTTCCTCAACAAAAGTTGTCAAATCTAGGAGAAAGTCAAAGGTGGCATGGTTCTAGCTGTTGGGAAAATTGATGGCTGATAAATAGATCTACCTTCGGCACAGACTACATGTATGCTCTCAAAACCTATTGTAGCAACTACAAGACTAAGGTAATTAAAACCAAGCAAAAGTCCTGCAAGAATTAGTTCTGAAGTTTACTGTTGACATGAATAACAGGGTCAGCAGCCAATTTAATGAGTTTGCAGCTACTTTTCTCTGAGGCAACAGCAGCATCCAGAGGCCAGTTAGGCTCAGCCTAGCTGTGTTGCTTGTGGACTGCTGATGTAGAATAGTGCCTTTAAGTATTTTCAGTTTTAATACTATGGTGAAAGAAGGAAGCACATAGGATTTCAGATGGCAATGTCAGCAGGTTTAGAATGTCTTTGCATAAATTATTTATAGATTTTAACTGTTATTTATGTCTGTGGTATGTATAACATTGATAGAGGTAAAAGATATCATTCAGGACAGCTTTGTGACTTTCAGCCTTGCTTCATTAAGTGTCTGTTTATTGACACAAACACAGTGAGCAATAGTATATTCAGAACATTGTTTGGTATACATAGCCTGTGGGGTCTTCAGGCTGAATCCCATACATAGATGCTGTATAAGATGCAGTTTTAGATGCAATCTATTAGAGTGCTGTCAGATGAATTTGAAAGGTTATTTACATGTTATCAATACTGAATGTAGATAGAATTGCAATAGTCACCACAGAACATAAATTATGTTTGATGCTTTCTCCCCAGAGTGGAGAGAAATTTCTCCCTTCTAAACATGTAAAAGAAGCATAGAAATATCCTATTTTGCATAGGAAAAATCTGAATATTAGCTATGCACAAGACACAGTATGGGATTAGCTTGTGTTTTGTAATCTTGCATTAAGAAGATTACTCCAGGTAAATGGAAGTAGCTGAGACATTATGTGATTCCTTTTCTTTGCTTTAGCAGTATTTAATTTTCAGATTTTCTTTCTCCAACTTTATATAAACAAGTTTATATATACAACGTCTATGAGCTACATACCTTCTCTGCAAAATACAGCTATCCATAGTATATTTTTGGACACATTTTAGAAAAATTGTTTCCACATGTCAAAGACACAGCTTTTGCAGAGTGTGTTTGATTCACTAGAATAAGCACTTGGAAATGGCAGTGTATGTATTTTATACTTGCAGAAGTAGGATTCTTTCACACACAGAAGAATATGGTGTGAATTTTAGCTTTAGAAAGATAAAACATGAAATAGAACTTCATAAAAACTCATTTAGTGAGAATATTGTGCATGCATTCTTATCTGTGGACTATAATAATCGTATTTATTTGTATAGTATTCAATGAAGAAACAGTTTAGTGAAAGGTTGTAGAAACTGAGAATCCCGTGTACTGAGCAGGCATGAAATACGACATTCATTATGATCGCTGCAGGCAAATCACTCCAGTCCTCTTACATGGCAGGATGTGCTGGGACATCAGTTATGAGTATGATGCTCTGTAGAACCATGCCAAAATTTAAGACAAAAGAATTTGGAATGTCACCCTCACACAACAAGTACAATATACAAATATAGATATGCAATCATATTGAATTTGGCATATTTTTTTTCCTTTCCAATGAGACCTGTTGCTTCCCTTTAAGAACTTTCCTCCTGTATTTATTTATATTTCTCTCCATTGTGTAAAGATCTTGGTTAAAATATTATGTATCAATGACTGAACAGGTGAATAATTTTTGTGGGTCTGTGAGTAAGTGATGGTCTGCTGTGTGCAATTAAGATTCACAGAGTGTAGGATTAATGGGTAAAGGACACTGAGAGGCTGTTTTGGGAAGTAACTAAATGGAGGAAAGAGATTCATGTTAGGGGTGTTTCCAATTGACAAATTGATTGTGGAAAAATTGCGTTTAAAAAGTTTTTGTAGTTGTAAATAATCCTTTATGTATTAAGATACTTAATTACATGCCCTCTTGTACTTTTATTTCCTTTATTTTTATGTAGCTGAGTTTGAGAGTATTATAATTATTTTCAGGTCTTAAAATATAAGGAATATAAGGTTTGTTGCTTGGAGACACAGGTCAGTCTGCCCACATTTAGTGTGCGTGAGCCAAATAATACAGACCAAGTGGTAAATTAATGGGTAAATCACAGTATTCTAACAGAGAGATCAAAGACAAGGTTTTATTCAACAATTAGTTCTCTGTTTACTAATTAATATTCAAATGTTTGCAATTTTTTCTGTTCAGCTTTAGCTTGCTCAGACTTTGCCATTTCAAGATAACCAATTCTCTCACTGTCTAACATCTTAATATTGTTAGTGGAAAGGGGAAAGGGAAAGGAGCTAGAAAATCTGTACAAGAATTTAGATGAGAAGAAAACAAGATAAGGAAAGTTTGTATAATTATCCACATCACAAAATAATTTTAATGACATTTCTGATGTTCATTTTAAAACACAGGTACTCTTACCAAAACATCTCTAGGACAGAATTATTCTCTTGTTTAGCAATATCTAAATCTGCTGTATTTATTTGTCTGGAAATTTGGTTTATCCAACAGAAAAAGGTTTATGTACAACTTAGCTTCAGCCAACATAACTTCTTTGGCATACCCCTTATTACTACATATAGAAATTTCTTTTAGAGGTAATTTAAACATGGATATTAATTCTGAATAAAATTAATGACATTTGACTTCTAAATAATTTTAATCTCTCCCATGCCACAACACAAAGAGATGGTTGCTATGAGCAGGATATTGACTGCCTATGTCAGAAGAACTGGAGTTAAAAAGAAAGTATAGAAAGAGGTAGAAATGCAGTAAAATTATTTTTCTAGATAGCTTAAGGCTCTTCAGGTGTTATAAATCTATGCCTAATTGCCTCATGTTATTCAATTTCCTTCTCCAAAATAGGATTATCTAGCAGTTTGTAATCTTGAAACCTAAAATATTTTCTGCTTCTCTCTCAGCCATATTTGTCATCCATGTAGCCTTTTAGCTTTTTGTTCATAAAAAGAAAGCAAACAAAAACAGTTTGGTAATTGTCTCAGCTTGTAACCCCAAAGTAGTATTAATGAAGATACTTATGTAGACAAAGCTTATGTTTAAAAGCAAATTTTTATTGTGGCTTGTTTTGGTGTTTTTGTTGATTTGGGGCTGCTCAAGATTTACTTTTTATTTTCTTTGGGTTTATTTGTGTATTTGTTTTTAACTTTTAAGCCTGTATTTTTTGAAGAAAGGTTAATCAATATCTAGATATTTTTATTTTACTAATGTTCTTTCTTCATCCATGTTATAAATATATAGACTTTTGCTTATAAAACAAATTTTTTAAGAAATATTTTCTTAAAATGAACAAAACATTTAATACCTAATATCTCTAGACTTAATTAAAATTTGTTTTGATTTCTTTTGCTCGGTATTGCATATAATAATTTCTTTCAGTTCAAAATGGATTTGAAATTGTACTAAAGCAAAATGTTAATGTTTATACCAACAATCATGTTTATGACATCAAACATGTTTATGCCATTAATTCTCTCTTTCAGTGACTGCGTATGGTACAAAATATGATTCAGGCAATTTCTCTGTTTATCTTCTTGAGAAGATCATCCCAAAATCAAGTTTTTATAGACTTTTACTCAGATATTTCAGTGTGGTATCTTCAGATGTTACACCACAAATACGAAATCTAATAGAGTACACTGTATATTTAGTCATTTAGTTAAAGTAATTTAACTAAATTGCATTGTCTACATGTACACAGGTGAGGAGGTAAGGGGTTTTGTTATGGTAGTTGGTTGAAGCCAACAGTTACCCAGAATTTACGATGTTTCACTTTAGGTACTGTCTTCAATTACTGAGTATTAGTTTTAGCTCTGAAGTCTCATACTAAGCATTTGAAAGCTGCAACAGTTTTACACACTCTTCAGTTACTTAATCTGTGCTGCAAAGGCGTTGAAATCTTCAGCAGAGATGCAGAGGTAGAACAACTTGCAGTATCAGCAGGAATACGAAATTCCCCCTCATAGGAGTAGTGTATATTTCTTGCTTGACCAACCTGAAATAGCACAGACTTCCATATCTTAGGTATGCTGGGAAAAAAGAAAATCTGATGCTTTTTTTACAAAACATGTTTTAAAAACATAAAATGGGTATCAACTTATAAGGAAATATTATTGCTAGCTTCACAACTTTGGTAACCAGGGTTGGTGCCCCTATAAATAAGAAGTCTGGTATCCTGCTGCAAATAAAAGCATACTGAGTAGAAAAAGAGCCTAGCAAGACAAATTCAAAACATTTGTTTTTTAGTAAACCACATATCTATGTGATAAAAATGTCTTGGTAGTTTTAATAAATTCCTCTGTGAAATCAGAAGTGAAGCATTATTTAGTGTATCACTGTCTCTCATGTTTTACCAAAGATTTCATCTTGTTAGAGAAAAACTGAAATGATAAAATTCTTATGCACTGTTTTGTCTCCATTTGGGTAATACAGACGATAAATCATGTGCTCTGCAGAAATGCATTGTGTCAAGGTGGTTCTGCCATTGCTCCTCTGAGGGGAACCCCCCTAAGGAAAGGCTGGAAGTCTCTAAGCATTTTTTTCATTATTTCAGGGGAACTGTTTACACAAATTTTTGAGTGAAAGGCAACCTGATTTTATTCAAAACATCAATTTTGGGGATTGGAGTAACTAAAACTTTGGGTTTTTTCTGTTGAGAAGTATTTTGCTACTTAAGTAAAAATTCACTCATCTCTGCTTTAATTCTTTGTTCAACTAGAATGCTAGATTATTCATCACAACAAACATTTACTAAAACTAGTTCAATCTAGTCATAATAAGTGTGAACAAATCTATGCTGCCCAAGATGTGATGAAGGATCTATGTCATCTCCATAAAGCATCAGGATAAACCCAGTAAAAAGTGCTACTATTTATTTCAACAACATTGGCTCGACTGTGACCCACCTTTTTTTTTGTGATAATAATTGCAAAATTTAAATATTTATGAAGATCCAATATATTTGGAAGTAAGGATTGTTTATTTGTTTCTAGAATATTTTAATAAATATTAATTTCCTCTGATTTTGTTCTGTATGTAAAATGACTTACAAATTGATACAGTTTAACACGTGGCCAGAGTGTTATGAGCCACCTGTAAATGTATCACTTTCTGAGGGTCCAGCCCTTGCAAATTGGCTTAAAATAATCTTAGCAAGACTGCTCTTCCAAGGCGTTTTGTAAAGTAAAAGGTTTAATAAGTGAAAAATAAGAAACATTACAAGAAACAAAAGAAAAGCCATGCACAGGTGTCCAAGAAGACCTCTGACAGCCTGCTAGAAACACTCCAAAAAGCCCCTTAGTTCCTTTATGCTCCTTTCTAAACACTGAATGTTTTAGGAGGGATAATTTGGCTTGCTGCCAGTAGGGAGAGGTGCAGTATTTGAAGACCAGTGACAAGGTCCAACAGATGCTTCTCTCTTGACACTGAGCCAATTACAATGAGAAGGGCACAGAACTTTCTAGTTAAACTTCCTAAAATGTCTAAAGGTAAACTGAAATATTTTCCTTAAACAGAGATGCCCACCCGAGGATGGGGGATACTTTACTACAACAAATATATACTGAATCCTTAATTAAGAACTGCTGTCAGTGGACATCCTCTTGATTGACTTAGTAGACTTTATTTGGATTAGATCTCTATTTCTTAAATTTATATATGAATAGAAATGAAAGCTAAGAATAAATATTTTGAGGTAAATTAAGACATCTTGTCTATAATATTAAAAAGAAAAAACAATCTACCAAAATCCAAACAAAACCAGTAAACCTGCAACACATAGTCACAGAATATGTGAGATTGGAAAACTCCTCTGAAGATCAGCTTGTCCACCTCCCCTCAAAGCAGGGTCAGCTCCAGCAGGGTCCCAAGGACCATGTCCAATCACTTCCTAAACAGTTCCAAATATGGAGGCTACAAATCCTCTGGGGGAAGGCAGTCTCATTGTTTGATCATCCTTACAATGAACGAGCTATTTTTTGATGTTTAAACAGAGTTTCCTGAAATTCAATTTTTTGCCCTTTACCACCTTTCTTTTTACTGAACACAAATGAGAAGTCTGGCTCTGTTTCCTTAACTTCTCTCCATGTAGTTTTCCACAATCTGTTAAGTTCCCATAAGGTGACTCTTTTCCCTCCAGAACAATTCTAAGTCTCACAGAATTTTCTGATATGTCAGAATCTCTAATACATTAAAATTATTAGCAATAATTTTTAAGGCAATACAATGTATCTTTAAATAAATAAAACCAAATTCATTTTCAGATACTTATCAGTCACTACTATTGGTGAAATTACTAGTGCTTCAAAGGGTTTTAAATAAATCTGTCGGGATCCAATTAGTATTAATAGCCAGGTAAATATATTGACTACAAATGTATTCTATAGTAACTATGTAACATATTTAGTTGTACATATATACCATAAAAATAGTAAACAAAATTATAAAATGCAAATGCATTTAAATTTTTTTCCTTGAAGAATTATTTATTGGCAATTCACACAACTAGTTTTTAGTTGCATTTTATTCTGGTGAATCTGAAGGTTTTTATTGTATTCTCCTTATCTGAATGGAACTTTCCACAAATTATTATATCATTAAAATAAAATTTTTATTATTCTACAATAACAGGAAATATGGATAAACTTAGAAATTTTCCATTGGAATTGCTGTTTGAAATTGGAATACTGTATTTAGGTAAATGATCACTCAAAAGGGTGATCTTCCTGTCTATGGGGGCAATGTAGCTGTTACCAGTACCACACAGCAGCCAATTAGACAAGCTACTGGTCTAGTCTGCTACGAATCAAGATGGTTCTGAAGATTTTATTTTGAATTTACCAGCAATGTCAGTTATATTACAAAACAATATTTTGAAAATGCACAATAAAATACACTTAATAATCGTTCACATAAAATATCGTTCAAAATTTTTTTAAATCTTTCTAAAGCTGCTTTTGTAACGAAGCTACTGTTAAATTAAGGAAGATGTATTGCACTTGTATTTTTTTACTCCACTTACATTCTTCTTGGTTTTATTTTCTTGGAAATGTCATCTCCCTTTTGATGAAGTATGTGCATTACATGAACAATCCATCTTCCCTGTTTTCCAGTAGGCAAGAAAAATTTCCCCAGAGTAATCGCTGCAAAATTACTGCTGTTTATTAAGCCATTTCAATTATTCTCTATAATTGCTGATATCTCTTTGTCTCCTCCCGATTTATACCTATTGTGCTTTACTGAGCAACACTGAAAAACAACCTGTAACCCTCAGCTGTCTTCCACATAAGCAGGTTTTCATTTCACTAAAACCAACCTAGTCTGGCCATGGTAGCCATCCTGCTCAATTAAAATTCACCCAACAATTGATTTTGATGTTCCTTCTTCTCTGGGAAATCTTGTAAGTAATACTTCCTAGTCTTTTGTAATTTTTCAGCAATTATTTTAATGATTTCCTTTATGTTTTCAATTTCTTCTTGTTAATCTTTTGTAAAAATTCTTTTTCTACTTCATCAGCACCATCAAGTGGCAGCCACTTCACTTATATATCCCTATAGATTATGCCACCAAATGCCTTCTCCTCATGTATCTTGCTTGCTTTTCATACATTTTCATGTATTTACTAAATCTGAAAATTTAGTAGCCTCTCCAGATGAACCCTCTTCAGCTTTCCCTAGTATGAAACCAAAGTTCTCATCAGGTAGCTACTCACATGCACTCTGAGAATTCGCCCTGTGATTAATTCAGAGAAAACAAACAAACAAACAAACAACCACAAATTTTTCTTTACTTCTTTGCTTTCTGTGTTTCAAAGTAAGCACTCTGAAAATCTTGGCATTTTACTTACTGTAACATCTGAATTACTGTGGCTTTTACTCTCCATTGTCACCAGATGTGTAATATATCATGAATGGATTTACCTTCAGACAAAAACAAGAATGCTGAAATCAGTGTTATTTTATTGTGTATACTCACAAATCTCACAGCAAAGGGAAGCCCTGGGACCATCCTGCAGGGCAGCAGCAGGAAAGACCCAGACCTAGCAGTTATCTACTCATGTTGAGGCTTCAGATGTTTTTCCAAAGAGGGTTTGCATCACCTTTGGAATAAGTGTTCAATGATGAAGCAATTTATGGATATAACAAATACAGGCACTAAATATTGCCTATTTTATATATATTCCACAGATACGTGCATACCAATACTATCTGGGTTTTGTCTATACATTTGCCAAGCCCTCAAGCAGCTGGGCATCCATCTGCAAACATTTTGCTGGAGCGCTGAGTTAAGCAGTCAACCTGATCTACTCCTTCTCATCTTTTTTCTTTTATATTATAGTACATCATTGTGAGCCTTAAACTAGCTTTTTGTCTAGAGTCATTAACTTTTGCTTGCTAATTTTTCTGTTTCTTCTCCAGTAAATTACATAAATTAAATATTCACTCTCCAAATGTCAGAGATGCTTAGAATACTTAATTTATTTTTAATCTGCTGTTTAAATTGAGGTCATAATTTTGGCAGAAAGATTAAATGTTTCATTGTCATCTACAAAGTCGTCTCCCTTCTGTCCTCAAATTCATCTAGTACTGTTTTCATACCTTAGAATAATCTATTGTGTTGCAGACATTATATTTCATTCTTCACACATGTTTTCATGGGCTTTGAATTCTGCCATTTGGAATTTTAACAACTTAGAGTGGAGGAAAATGTAATAATTTACAAAGATAAAGCCTTTCTAACTGTAGAGCTTCTTATTACATATGCACAAAAACTGCTTCAGAAGACTCCAAAACAGCCTCTATTTCTCTACATAGACACATATGAATACTTATCTGTATCCATGACTTCATCTTTTTTTTTTCCTTCTTCTTCCATAAAGAATAACAAAAAGCTATAACAATTCATGTATAAATATTTTGAAGGTATGTTTGGGTTTCGGCTTAGTTTTTTCAAGTTCAGCATATGCTGTGATCTGTTCTGTAATAATGAAATACATCACCTTCTTATGCTATAAACTGAAAGATTCTCATTTTTCTTGTTACAAAACCTGTCCCTTCTATTTCTCATAAAATTCTCAGAAAACCTTGAAAACTTTCAAAATACCAGTGTTAAGTGTGATAGATCATTGTTGAATTTTTTTTTCTGTTTGCAAATGAACATGATCACTTTTTCCACACTATTGATGCAATCTACAAACATGACATATCAGGAAAAAGTATATGGAAATTAAGTTGTCCAGAGTTAATTCCAAAAGAATTTGGAACAGCTAATCTTGATCTCAAATACAACTGGATGAAAATAGAATAGTGTAATATAAAGACATGATGAAGTATTACAACTATTACTAATTATACTTCTTTAAACAATAGAATTTTTTACAACTATATAAATAAATAGAAAACATGCAAATAGAAGGTTCATAGCCTTTGAATGGCCAGCTTTATCAAATGTGTTATTTGTTTTTTGACAGATAAAAATAATCTATTTTTTGTTTTCATCCTAATATTTTTAGACATAAATTAATATTTTATTCTCTTAGTTTGAAACTATTCTCTGCAACTAAGTACAATGGAAAGGACTCTGCAATACACCCACTGTAACTCATCATTTCTTACGACCTGCACATTTTTTGGCATCTATGAACAATTGAAGAAAAAGAGGTCAACAGTACTTAGCATGCTTTAATTCCCTGACTTCTACTTTTGTTGCAGGGTTTATGACAACTCATACTAAGGTTTTTCCTGATTACTGAACAAAGTAGTAATCAATTTTTTTGGATAGTCTTGATTTTAGTATTTCAAAATTATTTCAGTGTTATTTTATTTGTGCATTTGAAAAGAAAATTCATTCATATGTTCCTACCTTCCTTTCCAAGTGTGTTTTTACTGTCAAAGCAACATATACACTATAATTTTCTTGGGAGTCTTTTCTATATTCAGTCCACACTATTCTAACAGAATTTCATTTTCATTTGGCTTGTGAGAGTATTCATCTCTTTTTCAATTCTGAAAAAATTTGGATTTTAAGATACAATTTCTATTACCTTTGTCTATAACTATAAAAGAAGCTAGCATATCTATAAAATAGTAATGTTTCATTTTGATCCACTGCTGCTATTTTTCCATTCAGGAAGTATCACTATATATGTAGTTTGCAGTTTTGTATTTCTGAAAGAAATATGCATTGCAACTACTGCAAAATCAAAATTAAAGGGAAAAACCCATATAAAATATATTACATAAAATGAAGCTGGAAGGTATGTGAAGAAGTGCTATGGTTTTAGGTACATTTTTATTAGTAATTTTCAAATATTATTTCCAAGTACTAAAAAGCGTGCTTTCTGCTCACAGAGGCTTTTCCTGTTCACAGTATAAAATCTGCAAGGAGTATTACTGAATTCAATGATATGTATACGTGCAGAAGGATGTCCTACATCTCTATGAGTTCATTTGATTCTGATCATTGTATTACTAAAAAAAAAAGTGTGATTGTAGAGAAAGGGGAGAAAGTTCACTAGTAGTAAAATGGTTAAGATAACTTTGAGAAAAATTAAAAATAATTATATAGATATTATTTGGCCAAAAGTTTGAGAACTATGTGAGCAGATCTGGTTCAGCTACCAATCAAATATTTTTAAAAAATAGAACAAAAAATACCATTATACTTTTTATTTCAAATATAAAACATAGTATGCCATTTAATTGATAGGCAGTGATATAATTGAAACAAAACATAATATAGCTTGTCCTTCAACATTTCATTGTGGATTTTCTTTTGCTGTTCTCCAATTATCAGTACTGTTTTTACATCTTCAGTTACTCTCACACATATCCTTGTAGGGTGCTACTGCTCTATTTACAAAAGAAAAAAAGATACTCTTAAAAAGTCAAGACAGTTTCCCATTGTTTTCCAAGAGTATAGTGGTTACACAGTCACACAGATTGTGTCAATGTTTCATGTGTAATTCTGCTAATCTATACCAGCTGCTTACACAAATATATCTTTCATATGTTTATAATATATTTTATAACAATTTTTTGAAATCTCTTGACTCATCCAACCAATTAGTAACTCATTCTGCAGCTCTTATATGAGTATCTGATTTTCTTCAGTACTTTTCTGTACTGAAGAATCAAACATCCACTGTCTCCAGAAGGGTTCAAGAGGCATCCAGATATGACACTTGAGGATATGGTTTAGGGGTGATTTGGTGGTATTAGGCTGGTGATTCTGTGATTCCCTTTGGGTTTTGAAGTTCATAAATGAGAGTTATTCATGAAAAAGATTTTAAAGATCAGGGAAAAGACTTCTAAAATTCTGTATCAGTTAAAATCTGAGTAAAAAGAAGAGTAGCTTGGGATTTTCATCGAGTTGGATGAATATGGATTTGATCTGCTTGCATTAAGCTGCTTCAGAGCAGCAATATTAATAGATGAATATTATTATTATGAATATGGTAAGTTGTCATTAAAAAGAGCATCCTTAAATTAGGGAAAGTTTGTAACACCAAAAAATTAAAAAAAAATATAGCATGTGATTTTCCATTTTGTGATCTTCAGGGGGAATCAACTCTAAATTTAGATTTAATACTAAGCTGACATTTATGTATCTAAAAGGCTGATGTCCAAATCTGATAAAGTTACTTAAGGATATTTCTATTGCTAAAGAACAAAAATAACTTTATACATAATAATCTGACTGACTGGACTTCGCTTGTCCTAAGATTGAATGACTTTCCTTTTTAATGTATTTATTTCTCCCCAGAGATTATAACAAGGATTTTGAGTGACTAGCTCAGAGTTTAAGCTTCAGCTTGAAGGCATTTTATTTAAGGTAGACGAATCATGGATCTTTTTAGCAGGAAAAAAAACAGGTAAGCAGTGAAGATGCTCAGTACTTGAGAAAATCAGTCAGCTACTTATTTACAGACAAAAATTTACTCCTGAGCTGCTATCATTGCAAGTGCCCCAGTGTCAATTATTTAGGCCAAGATTTAGGTCAGAGATTTTCAAGTTACATTTACTCAGGAAGGGAATATTTTGTATTTCTTGGGTATAGTACCCTAGCTATAATATATGCAAGTGAAAGGAAGGATAAAAGACTGGCTTCATTTACTGTGCACTCCAGTTTTTTTAGACACAGACAAGCAAATGCTTCAAAACCATTAAAAAACAGAGGAATACTTTATGTGCTGATACAGTGACGAATCATGAATGTCAATAAGTCCAAGTGCAGGGTCCTACATCTAGATGGGGCAATCCCAAGCACAAATAAAGGCTGCATGGGGAATGGATTGAGAGCAGCCCTGAGGAGGACTTGGGGGTGTTGGTGGATGAAAAGCTGGACATGACCTGACAGTGAGTGCCCAGAAGGCAAATAACATCATGGGCTGCATCAAAAGAAGTGTGACCAGAAGGCTGAGTGAGGTGATTCTTCCCCTCCATTCTCATGAGATTCCACCTGGAGTGTTGCATCCACTTCTCAACACCCAACATAAGAAGAACATGGACCTGTTTGAACCAAGTCCAAAGGAAGACCACAGTTGATCACAGAGCTGGAGAACCCCTCCTATACTGAAAGAGCCAGTGTTCCCTGGACTAGAAAAGAGAAGGCTTCAGAACAACTTCTAGCAGCCTTCCAGGATTTGAAGGAAGGCTACAAGACATCTCTAAAAGGACTTTTTAAGAGGGGTCATGACATCAAACTGAAAGAGGGTAGATTTAGATATCACAAAGTCCTTTCATGTGAGGGTGATGAGACACTGGAACAGGTTTCCCAGAGAAATGGTGTATGTCCCATCCTTGGAAGTACTCAAGGCCAGATAAATTGGGGCTTTGAGCAACCTGGTCTACTGGATGTTGTCTCTGCCCATTGCAGGAGGCTTTGAACTAGATGACCTTTAAGATCCTTTCCAATCCTAATGATCCTATGATTCTTTGAAAATAGAAGTCTTAAAAATCTGATTCTGTCTTTTAAACATTGTTTATTAGTGCAAAGGTTGTACAGAGCAGAATTCATACAGCAGTTATTTAATTTTAGGTGAGTACCCAGAAAAGAAAAGAGGAGCAAGCAATGTCCTTCATCCTCATTTTGTTTCTACATCAGATTTTTCCTATTTAGCTTAATGAAATTCAGAATCTATATGCTGTGGGGTATTTTTTTGTATATTTCTGCTCTCTCGTCCTGTCTCTTGCTGTTGTCCCCTCCTTTTCCCCATTTACTGTTTCCTGAATCTGCCAACATTTAAGGACAGCATAATCCTCTTCTAAATTCTTGTCTAGGTAAAATTATAGTATGTGCTCAGAACTGATGGGCAGGTATAGCTCTTTAGTTGCCAGGTGAGCTTTAATAAGACATCTATAGATTTCACATCTGTGGGGTTGCAGGATTTTGTTTAAAAGTTTCATTGTAAGTTTAGTATAGTTTTAGGTACCCTAGATGGGCCTCCTGTCTTGGAATTTCTTTCTTATCATAAGTTGATAAAGGTTTCTGTGCCGTCTCTGGTTTTTGCCCAGAGACTGTTCCCTATCAGTCCTTTCCCCGTGATTTCCCTGCCCATCATTTCCAATGTATTTTTTATCTCTGTCCATCACTGGAGTTCTTATCTCCAGAGTCCAGAAACTTTGAGGAGATCTGGCCAGTGGTTGGCAGATGCCCCAGGGACCCCTCCCCAATTTACCTTTGATTTGCTACGAGTTATATAACCCAGTTGGCATTTGTTGCTTTGTTTTATTGGTTTAGAGTTTGTATCCACCCCTTGAGCTTGTCCTGGACAAAACCCCCCCGCAGCCCAGGTCCGGGGTCTTTCCTGAGGCACCGGGCCTGGGGGTCAGGGGCTTCCCCTCTCATCCCCAATAAACCTTTGTTGCCCGAACCTCCAAGAGTCCCCTCTTTCATTTATACCACGGCTGTGGCAGCGAAGGTTGAGGTGCTGCAGAGCCAAGAACCCACACATTGGTTCTGTTGAGGCGTATCAGAGCTGGCCGGGCGGTCCAGCCAAACAGCGGGCTGACCAGGGAGACACGCACCCCAACACACATCCATCTAGAACAATGCAAATACTTGTGGGGATCTGGGGGTTTTTAGATTTTTATGTTCATACACAAATAGGAGAGAGTAGGTTTATGTTTTGCATAGAAGTGATTGAAAGCATTTTAAAAGTATATTCTAGCACTTTAAAAATAACAAACATTGAGACCTCAAGATCTATAGAACTTTTTTTTATACCTTCAATTTAGAAAACAAGATTTAAAAATAAAAGTTTGTAATCTAGTAAAATAAATGGCAACATTCTACTGACAACTTCATTTTACTTTACTGCTAATAAATTTTTGTGCTAGCCATGGAAAGGAACAGACAGACATAAATGGACACACAGAGACTACAAGACTAGGAATTTTTATATTCTACCTGTAGTTTTTAAGTGTAATACAGGGTTTTATTATTATTATTCCTCTTATTTTTAAAGATAAATTAGTTTCAAGCAAGTTATGCTAGGTCTTAAGTAATAAAGAACTACAGGGAAAACTGATAACCAATATCTTTTTAATTCCTATGAGGTTAAATTTTGGCAGTACACTGTGAAGGTTGAACTTCAAATAGTGTTTGAAACTGTTAAAAGAAGCACACATATTCACATCATCAGTGGATATTACATCAGAAATAAAAAAGCCTGCTTATTAGATATTTCCAGTTCATCTATAACATGAATTGACTTCACATAATTTGTAGACATTCAAAGTGACATTCTTCTTAGCCAATCTGAGATTCTTAATCACTGCATCCTTTGTAGCTAATATAGACCTTCCTCTAACCTATTTAAGGATTATTCTTGTATTCTGATTTGTATGTGAGGATTTTGTCTAATTAACTATACCTTGGAGATGATAACAGTGGTCAGTTAAGCTAATACCCCCAGTAAAATTTCAATATCCAAATGCTTAGGATCTTAGAAGTGGATTCAATTTTAAAAAGCTGATACCAAGTAAAAGCAACAGACACTTACAGACAGAAGACAATCAGTGAGAGAATTTGGAAAGAGGGGAAGTATTGAGTAGAATTAAGATGAATTTAAGAAACACTCTGAATTGCCAATTATCTCTGCTTTTCAGTATTGTGGTCTACAGGGAGTGTGTTACTCAACTGGGCACCTCCAGCAGATGTCTGTACAGTAAGGTGTGAACACTTCAGGCATTCACTGGCAGCTGGTTCTGCTGAAGCTAACCACTCCATAAGGAAACAGAAGATAATATGACCTTGTGAAAGTCTCATCAACTACATTCCAAAAAGTAAGAGGTAAAGACTACTGGGTAAAAAGAAGGAATAAAGAAATGAAGTAAGGGAGAGAGAGAAAAAGAGGGAACTTAAGAAAAGTGATAACAAGTCCAAAGACAGTGGGGATTTTGGCCCCAGATTATTACACTCTTAACTAGGGGAAAAATTAAGGAATCACACTAACAAATTGAGAGCAAACTTTCTTTTCTGAACTCCATTGAATTGCTTTTGGTTGTAATGAACTTAAACCAGGTACCACCTAAGGTCCCCCAGGCTTCAGTGTGCTGCTTTAAATCCACTCAAAGGTTTACATTAGCCATTAGAAGTGCAGACACTTGGAGGATTTGTGCTTGAACAAATATGTCTTTGTTTATTTTAAAGACTCATCTGTCTGAGTAGCTGCCTTTGTCTCCTTATCTCTGAGACCAGATTTCAACACTCCTTTATGTTCACAACAGCATTATGTCTTCTTTGCTGTTTTTTGACAATTCTTTGTAGAATTTTATCACTGTTTAGCCCCAGAATAAAGATGAGCTGAACATTTATCTATAATTAACTGAAGAACTACTCATGCAAGACATGTATTAATTGATACTGTATCCACGTTGCTGAATCAGATGTCTATCTTTCCTAAAGATATATTTTGATCTGCTGATATATAGTGTAGCTATTTTGATTGATTTTATGTGAATACAGTTACAGAACACTTCAATAGCCTTTGCTCAGTTACTATTCCTTTTTGCTTAGTAATTTCAGTCTTAAAAACAAATACCATTGAAGGTCAAGCAAAAATAAACTGAAAAGTTCACAAAAATCTTACTCGTGGAACTCAGGATTGTTTGTGACAATATGCTACAGAAGTACCACATGCAAAAGTGTTCATAAAGTTATAGGACATTTGGTGGCTGGAAGAAAATTACTCCTTGTTCAGGAAATTGAAAGCATTATCATTACCCCTCTTTCAATTGTTCTGATACAGTCTATCGGTGAGAATCAAGTTACAGGAGTTGCAATCATAATCTAGTCCTCTCGAGATTACAGACTTGGATTATCTAGAATTAGAATAAAAATTACAAAGGTTAACTGCTCTTTCAGGAATTTCGTAGAAAGCGTCTTTTTTTGGTTAGTGAACAATGGCAACAAGCTAAAAATACAAAACTGAAATAGGTTTTTTTTCTGTTAATGAAATGATTTTGTGTTCAAATTTTAGACTTGATTTTAAACTTTATTCTTAATTAAAAAGGTACCATGTTAGCATATTTAACTTTAAAACATACAGTGTTCTCAAGATAAAGTTGAAAAAAATACTTCCAGTCAGTATGGTTGACATAATGGCAGAATGTAGAGAGACAGAAAATTAAAATAATAATAATTAAGAACAATATAACGTGAAGCCAAACTCAAATACACATTAATATTACTTTGCTAGAAAAAAGGTAACACCAAATAGCTCATACCCATCTGTCTATGTCATAGTTTAGATGGCCATGCATTCAGAGTGCTTCAATAAAAACTTCAGAGGGTTCCAAGTATCAGCACCATGTTATCCAGAAGTCTTTCTTACCTTCTCTATGTAGCAATCCCATGGGCAGCTCCATACAGCTCTGCCTCTTTCTCTCCTTCTTCTGTCTTTCTTCTGCAGTCCCAGCTCACTGCTTCCTGTCCCCAGCACAGCCACCCAACCCTGTCTGTCCCTCATACAGTGGCTGACCTTATCTGTCCCTCACACCGCCTCCTGTCCCTCCCTCCTCACAGCACGGCCAGCAGACTCCAACTGACTCTCTACCAACTAACTCACTCTTTTATCACACCCAGCTGTGAGGGCAAGGCTGTTCCCACTCTGGTAATTAACACAGCTGCAATGTATCTGAGGCAGGATTGCCTTTAGCACTCTCTCTGTCTTCCCACTTCTATTCTTTGAATAATTGTGTCTTCTTTTTTTAAGGTCATTTATTTTATCTGGTCTTGGGGGTTTTTTGTTTGATTGGCTATTTTATTAAATATTTTCATACCATGAAAATATTAACTTTCACATTTGAATATGAGTAATGAAAATTCTGATCCTGAACTCTGTATAATAGATTGAGCATCCCAGTGGAAATTAGATATTCCCACAAACTCAATGGAAATTACAATATCTCCAGTATACCTGTGTTACAGGTTGAGAAGTAGAGTGGAGATTTTTTCACAGCTCACATTCTGGGAAGGAATTGTTTAAATTCTGTGAATAAAGAGTTTTTACAACATTCAAAATTAAACAGGTCAAAAGTACAATCTTTAACATTGTTTCACAGTTTTTTTGGTTTTTTTTTCCCTCATTTCCAACATGAGGCAAGTGCCGCAGCTACAGCTGCTTCTGCTCCTTCTCCACTCCCCTTGCAGCAGCTGTGCGGCCTCTCACAGCTGCCCTGCATCTTGACATAGTACCCACTGTACATCAGATGCAGAGGAGGCACAGCATATTTTCAGTTTGAGCTGTCAAAAAAGACATAAAGGAAAGGGAACCATTCTGAAAAAATGTCACAAGTTTTGTTTGCTTTTAGTCAGTCAATCTATACACTTATGAAAATATTGATAGTGAACCAGTCATGCCCATACATCCATATCAAGTTTGAATAGTGAGCTTCATGGATGAATCCTTCTTAGAGTGTGATATTATTCCATTTGTAATATTTATTTCATTTATTATATTTTGGATATTAAATATGCTATGGTTATGGTTGTCTTCAGCAAGGACTGCACTAAGTTGATTTCACAGAAACAATGGCACTGTATGCATTAACTTCTTTGGTGCAGACAGGAGATTTACTTTCCTTTTTTAATGTTTTACATTATTTATTTCTTCAGTCTAAAGCAACCTTAGGAATAGGAACCAAAAATCTGTTATTAAATCTGGATTAATTGGTACTGCAAAATAAACTTCTGTTTGTCATTGAATTTAAACTAAAGTGAAACAGTAGGAAATATGGACCAGGAGCAGTTTTATTTTTACATGGTCACGTCTACAAATTCTGCTTTCTTTTTGAAGATGCACCATATGTGCATCTTCTTGGTTTTGAAATGATTTTACCATTTTCATACTAAAGTGTTTGTCATATTAACGATGATACCATTAACATCATATTCCCAGTGTTCAGGCAGCCTCACAAAGAGGAAATCACTGCACTTGATAGTGCACCTAAAAGGCTGATCACTCTGCACCTAAGGATGCACAAAGAGCCAAATCACTCTGCACCTGAGTGTCTGTGCTTCTGTCGATCTGGGTGTCTTTTTAAAGACTCTTCCAGCAAGGAGAGTCGTGGCACCTCCACCACCAGACCAGATCATGACAGATCACCACTAAAGTTTCTTTTTATCACTAAATTTCTCCATTCTTTCCCTTTGTTTCCTGCAATAAAGTTACTAAGCAGTGAGAAGGCCATATATTTTACATCTAATAATGCTTAAAACAGTTTAATTTTCCAGTATCTCATGAGATTAACTTTAAAAGTCAAAAGTTTTTGAAAATCCAAGCTCATTCTACCAAACTCAGGCTTATCTGAATGCTTAGTGACTACTTTAGAAAACTCTGAAAGACTACTAAAACATAACGTTTTGATATAAAAATCGGTATTAGTTCTTCCCATATCTTCTGTTTCTCCATTTATAAACAAATTCTGGTTTGCATTAGCTCATAACCCAATTTTCCTTTTTTTCCCCACAAGTCTGTTCTTTACATCTACATTGAAAACTTTTCTAAAAATTATTTTCTTACTTGTTTCCTACCTATCATCTGAAAATAAGGCAAATTTATGTGATAGTTAACATACCAGTTAACAGTTTGCTAATTCCATATTTGATTTATCTTAGAACTTTTGTTTGAAATAACTTCTATGCTTTTTATTGATATGCTCTCAAAGTATACTACTAATGAATTAGTGTGTGGTATTTTATTATATCCTACCCAATAAAGACAGCAATGTGGAATAAGAATCTGCCTAAACTCATTTGCTGTGAACGTTAATACAAATAATTTGTCTAGCATTTCTATTATGTTTTATCTTTCCTTTACTGTTCTTCTTTTGAGATGATCATCTGTCAATCCTATCACCTCTCTTCAAAATCTTCTATTCCTGATGTGCTAGAAGAAGTTTTTATTATTAGTTTTACTGCCTATTGCTAGTTGCTCATTAATTCTTTTTTTACAGCCTTATGACTTTAAATTCTTTGACAGGTTTTATGTTCCACTTCTGAAAGAGAATTTTCTAGTTTTTCTAATCTCCTTCATTAAGCATGTACTTCATCTCTTTCTTTCTTTCTTTCTTTCTTTCTTTCTTTCTTTCTTTCTTTCATCGTCCTTTTAAAGTCATTGCTACTCAATGACTTTAAAATCTCCAGACTGTCTCTTGAACTTGCTCTACTTAATAAAGTTATTCTATTGAATTTCTATTGTTGTCCTTATCTGTGTTAACTGAATGCATTAGAAAGATGATTCCTTTACTAAGCTTAAGGATTTTCTGAAATAAATGCCTAAATTCTCAGCAAGCAATAAACAGTATTATAATTCAAGAAAATTGCTGAAACTTAAAGGAGAGTGAATAACAAAGTACTGTAAACTACATGCATCTGAAATGAAACAGCTTTTAAAAAGGATCAGCAAATAATTCTGAACACCATTACCTAAAAACACAGCAGAAAAATAAAGTTAGAAATTGACAATTGCAAGTAAAAAATGTTGGAGTGCAGCAGATAAGAGTTTGCACTTGCTACAATCAACACTTATTAGTTATGCTTATGGCACACGGAAATACCTTGGCAGATGGCAACACCATTATACATGACAAATATGATATGCAGTTACTAATATTTACATTTCAGTATTTACAATTCCTTGCTATCTCATTCAAATAGAGAAAACTGTTAGGTCTCATTCTTCTTCTCTGAATTTAGAGGCTTCAAGCTAAAACCCATTTTAACAAAACTTATCTGACTTAAAGCATTTAAATTTGAGAAAGGTGTCTAAACCAAATGAAACTATCTTTGCACAGAGTTTTAACCTAACACATTTTTCCCTACTATTAGTCACGTAAGTTGATCTGATTTTCACTGTGTGGCTGCCCAAGGGAGGCCTCAACAGTTTCTGGCAACACTGCAGGATCTTACAAAAGCATTCATAGTCACAGGATGTGGCACTCAGTGTAGCAGCAGTGATTCCTTCCTGACTTCTCAAGATCCCTTAACATGTTGTTTGATTAATATATGACTAACTTTGTGTCTTACTGAAAGTTCTTTCAGATTTTCACTGAAGTATTAGTAAAGTAAATTGAGATTTTTTCTGTAATGTCAACAAAAACTGAGGTAGTGAACAAGAGTTGCCTCTCAGATATGTCAGTAGACAAGAAAAAACAGGACATGAGACAATTTTTTACTTATTATATAGAATAATTATTATATTTTAAAAAATATATATTATTTTTTCTCTAAGGAAGTTACTTTGCATACAAAAATTTCAAGTATTCTTATAAATAATGTGTTTAAATATTTTCTTTCAATCAGTTCTAACACGATATTTGCAATTAGATACAAGTATCTGATAAAATCTTTTTTATTCACAGGTCTTCAAGAGGTATAAAACTTTTATTCTACCAAGGTGGTGTCATATTTATTACTTAGATTCATGTTATGCATCTGAATTGCACAATAGAGCAGAAATAACCACAAGATACAAAAAAAATCAGTGAGACATAAAATGTTTGTTTCAAACCGATATCCAGAAACTTCAGCAACACAATAAGAGATTAAATACCTTTAATATTATTTTCATAGATTTTATTAAAAAAAAAAAAAAAAGAAAACCTTGTGGTTTACATGGAGGAGGAGTAAAAATATTTTCTACCATCTTTCTTTTAGAAATAAAAATATGAAATACAATGGAGAAGATTATCAGGTCTCCTTTCATAGAAAAGAACATAATTCTCCGTTCTATTAATATTATTTAAAAAATAAAATATTTAACAAGCCATGTAAATGCACTATGAAATTTTAATTCCTCTTTCTCCTTCTTAAGGTTATGTTGAAATATTGCAGTCATCTCAGTATTGTGTTCCTGTGAAACATAGCACTTTTGTCAAAAAGATAAAATATGATAATGTGCAATTGGCATCCAGGCTAAATGTAAATTCTATTGAGAGCCTTTGTCTTTCATCATGTCATTGAAATATTCAATATTCCTTAATAAATTTCACCTACAAATAGACTTGAACTAGAAATCATAGGCTAAAATTACGATTCATGGGCTTCTACCAAAATTAATGAAACTATTTTTTTCATTGTCTCCTGGTTTAATAATTTCAAAAATAAGCTTCTGATTTACAGACTCACACTTTTTATGCTTCAGAAAATACTTTTTTCTTTTTAGTAATTGCATTGTCCCTATATTCCCACTGCATTTGAAACTTGGGATATCTGTTATTTCAATAAATTAGAATGGGGTTTGAGTCTCCTTATCTATAATTTGAACAACTGATACTATGAGAAGAAATTTTCTTGCAAATTTAGGCAAATTCAGAGTGCATGTATAGGGCATAAAAGTAGTTTATGTAATGTTTCAGGGCAACTTGGTTTCTGCAAGCCCCAGGGGCCCCTTTAGATCATTGGAAAGATCTAAGGGAATAGAACATTCAAAGGCATAAATTCTAGTGTGAAAGAACAAGTTTCTTTCAGGGAGCACCCAACTTGTGAGTCTTTGTCGTACTTGCTCTTTCTCTCTACTGACAATCAACCAAAGACCATGGACACTATGTGTGATATTTTCTTGGAGAGATTATTTTCAGTATGGATGCTAAAAAAAAATAATTAAAAAAAATATTAAAAATTGAGTTGAATCAGCTTTGGGAACAGGTAGCTTGTGAAGCCCTTCAGATTATACTCTTTCAGGATTGCAACTGTGGATCAAAATTCCCCACAGGGAAACGTGTAAGAATTGTGGCCTGAATGTGAGAAATATTTTTAATACTGTTCCATGATTGCAAGGCCTTTAGGTTCTATACTTTTCCTCCTCAAGTACTGTAAACACTTTCAAGCTTTTTCCTTTTTACTTTTTTTTTCATTTCATGAATTACACAAAGTGAAAAACTTTAATGCATCATGAGCATCAGTGAATTGAATTGAATAAAACTCCTATAAGAAAAGAACCTACATCAAGGTGGATAAGATTGATAACATCAGAATTTGATAAGCAAACTTAGAGCTCCCCAATCAAAAATCTGTTGGCAAAGAATGAAAAAATAAAAATAAATAAGTTTATTTTCATTTTTATCAGTACTATATATTTAGTTGTCCCATTTTACAACACAAAAATTATGTTTATTGTATAAAAAATATCTGGTAGTCATCAAATTTCCTGTCTTGGTACCAGTTTAGAAAAATCCATACAGAGAAATATTTTGCTTTTGATGGACTTTGATGCACTCCTGGGCTGATTTCAGGGTGTAATCTGTAAAATATGAGTGGTTTCAAAGTTCTGGTGCTTCAATTCTCTGATGGTGCAACATGCCGTCTTTCATCAGCTTTCAATTTGTGAAATATCAACAAGAATCTTAGATCTTCAGAATTTTGCTGGAGTTAGCTGAATAAGAATCTTATGGAGGTATGATGGAAGTCAATATAAGCTTCTGTGGCATTAGGAATGTGTCCAAAGCTGGTGTCTGTATTATTGAACCCTATCTCCCATCAGTTTCTGAGTCCAGCATGTGCTCCAGCAGTGGCAGGATTTCAGGCACATTTGGGACTGCATTCCCTCAAATTTCCTTGTGTTGGAGCCAACCTGAAGCCACAGTAAGTGTGAGAAGTCTCTGATTTGGACACTAAGGCACAAAAATTTATGTAATTTACCACTGCCTGTGAGTTAAGTTTCAGCCAATAGTCAGTGACCTTTTTCTTCAATAGGGAAACAAATTTAAATTATATGCCATCAATTTCTAAAGCACTACTGAATGACTCTTCTGCTTGGTTTCAGGGTTGTTTTTTTTTTTTTACTTCTTCTAAATTTGTATACTCTGGCTTTTGGATATGCCATGTTTTCAGGAAGGCACAGTGCAACATAATTTCTACATTTCTCTTTTCACTGGTGAACATGGACCATGTTTTTGCTACATATTTATTGCAGATTCTGAATTATGCTAGAAATTTGCATTTTTCTCTTTTCATTTATAAACATGTTACAATTCTATTTCCCAGAAAAAAAAAATAGCTATAATTTTATGATGATCATGATTTTTAAATTTCTAATCTGTGATTCTCATACCTTTTAAATCAGGGACATGGAGAGAAAAAGGATATGATGTTAATATCCAACTTTTTCTTGCAAGATAGAATGAAGGAAGCGTTGACATTTCCATTTGATACCAGCATTCTTAACTTAAAATGTACAGTACAGGAATATTAGCTATCTTACTGCTGCCTTTGTGAATTTTTTGTAATTACAGGAGAAACATGATGCATTACTAGGATATTTTAAAACACTTTTGCTAATTACATATTTATACACAGTGATTTCTGTATCCCTTAGGCTTTAATTAGTTTCTCTGGTATTACTTGGAAGTTTTTAATAAGATACTGAACTTGCTGAAGCTTCTACTGGATATGATTTTGTAAGTAAATGTTTGACCTTTTTTTCCCCCAGAAAAGTAAGAATAAGCATAAGCAGATAAGTATCACACTTTCTTAACTTTGTTGTTTATTTTGCAGAAGTATAGTTTGGAGGTGATTTCCAATGGGTCCAGTACTGTTTTGAAATGAGTCCAAGAGACTAACTTCTGACAATCCCACACAGTTGATAGTATGCAATTGATTTCCTGTAGTGAGGATTTGCATTTCCATAAGAGAAATTTATCAATGAGATGGTATTCCTCCTGTCACATCTAGTTGAAACTGAGAAATCGGTGAGAAGACTTTATGCACTGCTGTGCACTTGCCAGAGGAAAAATTTAAAAAGCAAATGTTTTCCCTGTTATCTTCCACAGCCATATCTCTGCTCTTCATCTCATTTTTATCTCAAATCTCAGAAAATGTTTTTTTAAATTCAAGATGTTAGAATAAAAAAAGAAAGCAGAAGGATAGAAAAGAAAAAAGAAAAAAAGAAAGCAGGAAGGGGAAACAGAAACAAAAGCAGAAAAAGGAAAAGGAAGCAGAAAAAGAAAAATAAAAAAGGGCAAGAAAAAGAAAAACAGAAAAAGAAAAATTAAAAAAGAAAAATTAAAAAGAAAAAGGAAAAAAAAAGAATAAGAAAAAGAAAAAAGGAAAAAAAGAAAAAAAAAGAAAAGGAAGATTAAGAAAAGGGAAAAGGGAAAGAAAAAGACAAGTTACTGATTATGGTGTTTTAAGGCATTTCTTTTTCAGCAAGAGAACTGATTTGTTTCTTCTCTTTCTACCACTTCCAGCAATCTTTGCTGTTTCAGTGACAAAATTTGGTGTCCCTTAACTGTCAACAAAGATATTACTAGCATCATAAGGTAGTTTATTAAAGTTATATCAGCATATCCTATTAAAAAAAATAACCTGAATTAATCCAGTGGTAAAGTGTGGTCCATAAAAATACATACACTAAGTCCACTTAAACTGACTTGGTAAAAGAGCACTGAAATTGTCTTCTCTGGGCAAGAACTTCTCTCTGTTTTCATTGCCATCTCACGCATTTTTCTCCTCCTTCCTCCATATAGCAATTTAACCCTTTCTTAAATACTTTTTTCACTTTTAGGGACCACCAGTTTGTCTCATGAGTTCAGCTATGTTCTGTGATGTGGCCATTGTTTAGCCACTTGAAGCCAACTGTGTCTGGCCTGGGCAAGTTCCTAGCATCCTCTCAAAGAAGCCACCCTCAACCAGAACTCCTTCAGGAAATAGTCTGCATCAACAGTTTTAATTTTTAAATGACTACTAAGAAGTAAGGGGCAAAGGTGTAGGTGTCTGGATCCTTAAATATCAAAAATATGTAGGGATGTATCATTATACTTGCTTCACATATAAAGTAAGACTGATCCAACATGAGCAATTAAATTTTCATGCCTCTAATTTCAACTATTTGAGCTCCCCATGTGATCCACTGAGTCCTAAGAGAGCAATTTGAGTGTATCTACTGATCGGAGCAGTCTGAGATTTCTACCAAAGATTAGTCACCTTAACATGTGACTACTCTTAGGATAAATAAGTTCCTCCATTGTCCCCTTGAGATAAAATATCTTCTTCAAATTAAATTATGTCCTCATTATAGAGCTCTTTTGTTTTTTCTCTATTCTCTTAGAATAAGAACATGTATCTGAGAGAATATACATATTATTTTGTGGGTTGCATGGAATGTAATTTTTATGATTTTTCCCTGAGCTCCACAGCTGTTACTAAAGCCACCAGAATGAGGGTTTTTTTTCCTTTTAAAATATAAATCTCTGATACATTTTACTGTGTTTCTTTTATTTTTTTCCCCTTTTCTTTCCACACCCCCCCCCCTCAGTAAATCTAAGGTGGCAAATAACTAAAGCTCTCAGCTAATTTCATTTCAAAGCAGCATAATCTTTCTGTTTCATCATTAATTCTTCTGGGTATACATTTCTCATCTTTTATTAATCACAAATACCTTTCTTACATTTACAACTTAGTAATTGGTCTCCAAGTAATATATGCAGGTAGATTTGAAGATTGGTACTGCAACACAAGAAAGCTATTTATTTAAAAATTACTGAGTATCTGGCTTCTGCATTCTCAGTGTTTGGTCTCCTTCTCTGCAAATTATTATGCATTTTTTACATGACATTAAAAGTACTACAGAGATTAAACTCAACATTCGAGTCAGCCAAGGAAGACATATCTTGTTAAACAATGTTTCTGGAAAAATAATTAATTTTAAGGAAAATAATTATTTATGCACATAAAGACAAAAGTCTGAATCAAAATTAATTCACATTCTGTTTTCCTGTAAAGGAAAAAAAAACTGTAAAGGAAACCTCATTGATTTTTTGGTTTTGGCAATAACACAAAACCACAAATGGTGCTGATAATTCTTAAGTGTACCTTGGGAGTTATGTGTAGTGTGTTTCCATTCCTTTTGCAGTACATAACTAATTATTGTCAGAAAAATTGATCAGGATTCTGGTTTAATTTCTGTATGGATCTTTTTGTTTATGTGTACTCTTTAAAGAGTCAAAATCAGACTTTATAAGAATAAGCTGAGATAGCCAGTTTTACTCAGACTCCCTAGAGGAGCTGGGAGAAGTTATAATTCATTGTAGGTGATGCACAAATAAAATACTATCAATTTCTTATAATATTAGCTATCTTAGAGTTATGCAGATTGTGTAGTTGTGTAAGCTCCATCCATAGTCAGATGGGAGAGACAACTACCTCTAGAGGGTTTTAGCCAATCACCTGAAATACCTGGTGTAAAAATCTCTTTGTGATGACTTGCATTTCAGATACACCTGGATTTACACATTATTCTCAAACATCTGATGAAGTCTGCCAAAGAAAAACTATCAGGAAGCAGGTTGCGTTTGGGTTTATTGCTATCATTGTACTTAAAGATGTCTTAGCCAAAGCAAGAAAATTATCTTTGGCTTTGTTTTTTTCTTTTTCCCTGAAACAACATTACTCTTAATTAAATGTTAAATAAGTTATGGATTTCTTCTGCTGTCTGGAAACAACAATAGCAGAAAACCAAACCAAACCAAACAAACAAACAAAAAATAAATAAAAAGGAAAAGAATGAGAAAAAGAGAAACTGAACAGGCCACAGATTTTTTTAATATGAATTGTCAGGTTCTTTCAATAAACCAGAGGTCATACATTAAGAAGAAATAACACATGTTTCTTCATTTCACCATCCAAACCATTATATATAGTTTGTCATAACTGAAGAGTATTTATCAACATTTCTTTCAAAGATCCCAAGGAGTAGAAACTCCCTAAACCATTTATTGATTTATTTGCCAGTCTTCACACTTTGATTTTCCATCCCCCAGTGGTTATCATAAATTCTGGCATCTCCTACAGAAGCATATTTTAATGAACTAATTTGTGCAAGCAGTTTAAAATAAGTACTATACTATGAACTTAAGACATAGTGTAGCTTTTCACTTAATGGCTTCTGGGAATGTCATTACTTCCCCCTGATGCAACAGAGTTTAATATGCAGTCAAATGACTTGTACAAAATTTTTCAATGAATAGAGTAGTCACATTCATCTCATTCTCCTCCTTAATATAACTAGGCATTTTTCCATATTTGATACTTTTAATTCTCTAAGACCAATAAAAGTATTTATTTTAAATATCTACTCTATATATTCAAATCTGAATCCTTGCTTTCTTCATAGTGGAAAGAGATATTTCTGGTTTTTTTAACTTTTTTAGCTTGACAGAAATATACCAAACACATTACCAGGTTTATTTTCATTAGTATTTGGCACTGTTGAATTAATGTAGTAAAAAAACCCAGCACCAAGCTTAGACACAAAGAGATCATAATGAAGTGAAAAAAACCAACTGAATTATTCTCCTGTCAATGTAAGGCAGTGAAAATATGAAGAGGCAGGAACAGACCACTGTGCCAGTTGTTGTATATAATTTCTTGCAGCCAACACATAATTTTTAAATTCTATCAAAAGTTCCCCCTTCATTGACTTAAACAGGCTAAAGAGAGGGGTAAGGATTCTGACAAGCTTGTTTGTTTGTTTGTTTGTTTTCAGCCTGCTTCACACGAAACACACCCAAAACCTAACTAAAATTTTATGTGTTGTCTGTTGCAGTCTTTTTCACCAACATAGTAGGTTGATATTGATCAGCTGCCAGATCCTCCAATCCAGCCACTGGCTCACTCCTTTTCAAAAAGATAAGAGAAGTAGATTAAAAAGTTCATGGGGTGACATAAAGGTAGAAAGATCACTTACCAATCACAGGCAAGACAGACTTGACTTGGAAAAAAAAATTGTTGTCAATTAACATAAAGTTGGATGGTGAGAAAAAAAGACAAAAACCAAGAACACCTTCCTGTCACTCTAACTTGTTTTACACAGATGGAACTTCACTCATTCATTCCCACGTCCTCAATCTCCTTTCCTGCTTCTGCTGCTTCCCAAGTAGCACATGAAGGAGGAGAGATATTGGATTATAGTCAGTTTGTAACACTTCCTCTCTGCCCTTCCTTCCTCCTCATACTTTCTCCTTGCTCTGGGGTTGGTCCTGCCTGCAGATTGCAGTCCTTTGGTATGAGTCCACTCCATCCTGGGTTCTTTGCATGGACTGCAGATACTGTCAGAAATTTTCTCCCGAATGGACCCTTCACACACTGCTGCATGGTTATTTCTTTCAGTGTGGTCCTCTCTAGGCACTGGAGGGAAATATCTGCTCTTCTTTGGTCCTCTCCATGGACTGCTGGAGAACATCTACATTTCTTGGAGCCCCTCCTCCCCCTCCTTCTCTTACCTTGTTGTTCATAGGGTTGTTTCTCTGACTGCTGGGCAGCATTTTTTTCTCTCTTTTGTTGCTGTTGTTGTTGCATTATAATAGAAATGTACTACCTTGACTGTGACATTCAGCTGTGCCATGCAGTGGGTCAATTGGAGCCCTCTGGAACCACCTGTGTTCAGCACTGGGCACATCCTGACCCCTTCTCAAAAAAAACACCTCTGCAGCTCCCCCCAGTTACCAAAACATTGCAATATAATGTGAACCAAATACATCAAAATATTGACAAATAGTTTTTTATCACACACGAAAATTCTCTCGCTATTATTGCAAACCTGTACTGGAACAGTGTTCAGTGCTATCAAACAGTGTATTTGGAAAAGCTAATCTTACCTTTAAGTATTGACCACACTTGACAGGGCCTTACCCCAACGTCATGGCCACTAATGACCACTGAAGAGAAACAGAAGACAACCCAGCATGTTGGTGCTATAAAACCTCTGAAAATTATGCACTTCTGGTGAAGAGTAAGGAAACTAAGTAATAAAAAAGCAGGTGGTGCACACCTTTCAGGCATGTACAGAAGAAGCATAAACTTTGAATTCATGAAATTAAAAAGTTATTCTTAACTTGAAACAATAAGGCTAAATCAATTCTTCTAATTCATTAGACAAAAAAAATTAAAAAAACCCAAACAAACAAAAAACAAACAAACAAACAAAAAAGGAAAAAACAACAAAAACCACATAAACCATGAATTGTTTTTAAACACATCTGATCAACTCAGACATATTTATGAAGAGAACATTGTGCATTATATGACAACAATAATAATTTCCTGGTGAAAGCAGTCAGAGATGTCATTTAATAAGATAATGTGGAAAATATACAGCTTCTAATTAATATTACTCCTTAGATAACTAGGTAAATAAGATCACAGAAGCAAACAAAAGTATATATCATTTTGTCCTCATATTTTCTGTGGTGCACTCTCTTCACTTGCATGTGTCACGGGTCACAGATTCTTAGTCTTTACAGCACTGAAATTTCCTTTATAAATGTAAAATCTTTATTTGAACATAAGCAGAAACTCCCTGAAATGTAACCTTTAATTCTTTGCTCTTTTCATTCCAGTCACCTGGCAAATACAGTAGGCATTTTTGGTCTACTGCTGAGTAAACTGTATTTCTGACACATCAAACATTGTTTTTTTTCCAGTTTGTCCATTAGTGCTGAATCTAATAATCATGCAACACATTGACTTATTGCACTTCTTTAAATATCAGATCTGGCAGCCTTATTCTTTGCAAAATATAATTTCACAAGAAAGAAAACATGGCACAAGTGTTTGCAGTCTACAACTCAAATTTCATCATCATTAAGTAAATACTTTGCCTTCTAGAGAAGAAAATAATTGTAATTGGTATTCTTTCTGAGGTAGAAAGTAATTTAATTGCACTAACTGAATTAGAATACAGATTTTTTAGTGGGAGTTACAAATCCTGTCCAATAAAGGACTGAATTAAGCGTCCAGAATGTTGTTCCAAATTTTAAAGTATTGTCAAATTTGCCTTATATATTACTACTGAAGAATTAATCCTCTTAAAATGGGTAAATACTTTCAACTATCCTAATGCTCAGTAAAATGCCAAATAAAATTAATAGAAGGCAGGGAATTAGTAGTAGTAGTAGTCACCATCATCATATCGTCATTGTCATTATCATCATTATCTTTAGTATTGCTATTAGATGAAGAATGAATCCACCTAGATGTTATATCTGAAATAAGGAACCTTTGTAGGTTTTAAGATTTCCTTGTTTACTATATAGACAATTTAACCCTCTTAGAATATTTTTATTCTCAGAATATAACCATGAATTTTCATATATCACAAAAGAAAAAAAAATCAGAAAGAACAAATCAAGAAATATAAAATAATGAAATCATAGAAGAATGAAATCTAGTCCACCCTCCCCTACAATGGTCAGGGAAATCTTGAACCAGAGCAGTTTGCTCAAAGCTCCATCCAACCTGGCCTCGAAAACTTCCAACAATAGAGCATCCACAACTTCTCTGGGCTACCTGTTCCAGTGTTTCACCACGCTCATGGTAAAACATTTCTTTTTTATGGTTAGCCTCAGTCAACCCTCTTTGAGTTTCAATCCCTTGTCCCTTTTCCTACCATTATCAGTCCCTCCAAAATCTGTCCTCGTCATCCCACTTGAGGCATTGGAAGGCTGCTCTAAGATCTCCCTGGAGCCTCCTCTTCTGTAGCTTTAATAAGCCAAATTTTCTCAACCTTTCTTCACAGGAGGATGACTAGACACGGGCTGGCACGCTGTGTATAGAGAATGAGTCTGGCAGATGGAATCTACTGAAGTCAAGGTCTCTATGTGTCTTGAATTAACACTCTGTTTGTTATAAGCTGAAGCCTGAACCAGTGCACCTGTTTTCTTCTCATTTTCAGATGGATCAATAGATAGACAGGTAGATAATAGATAGGCAGGAAAGACATCTATTGTATGTGCAAATCCCATCTCCATTTTGCTGTCATTTATGTCTTAAGCAGTATAAAACTGAGTCATAATTTCTTAGCCCTGATTGGTTACAAGAAAAATCTTGAAAGCAAACCTTGCTTGTTAGAAAATCAAAGACTTGAGGAATACTTGAAAGTAATTTTACTCTCTTTGCAGAATGAGATGTGTCATTTTCAATAGTACATAGTGCTGTCATACAAATGTTTGAGAAGTGTAAACTTATAATGATCAGTGAGAAACAGAAAAAAACCTTCCATCAAAAAATATTGCCATTCCAGAACACTGTTGATCATCTCTTTCAGATACATGACATTCTGTCAAAATGTTTCTATTTCTACTGAAAACTTTTCCAAGTTCTTGGTCCTTTTTTCATGTGTATGCTTAAATTGTCTCCAGCCTTTAGTCAAGGGGTGGATAACAGTGGAAAAGGACATGCAAATACCACCTATAATTGTGATTTTTTAAAAACTTTGATCAATTTGGCATGCACAAGTTTTATGGCCTTTGGAAGAACTGCAAACATTGGTACATCTTACTTACCCCTTTATAATGGAGAACATTATTGCACTTACTAAGACAAAATTCTTATTTTAATCCTGAAACAAGGGAGAGATGAAAAAGTGTAAGCAAAAAAAGGCAATGATAAAATTATAAAATAAAGATAATTACCCCTGACAGCATGTGAAAAGAAATAAAGAATTACAAAATAAATAAAGATGAGAGGAAAATCTGGAGTTCATCTAGGACTGTAAAGGGCTAGAAGAAGGAAGGGTTCAGCATTAGCTAAATGTTAGTCAATTTAATGATCACGGAAAACAAATGACAGATTTTATTAATTAAAGAATGAATTAACAAGGGTGCTTAACTTGAAAAATAAGAGAATTATTTATCTGAGTCTACTTTGAGATAGTATTTTACAAAAGAATTTAGATAAATACAAAAAGAATAATAAGGAAAAAATTTCTTTGTGATTTTCTTAGGTTCAGAAAACCTAAAAACTAAAGGATCAAAATATTAAAAAAAAAATCCATCTTGTAAGATAATAATCATAAAGAAGAAGAGAGTCAATCTTTTCCATCCACTGGAATACAACAAGAAAATCCCTTAATATGCAGCACAGGATATCAAAGTGTTAGGATTCTGTTTCCCCACTTTCACAACTACGCAGGTAATTAAAATATTAGGATAAGCTAAAGACTAAAAACTTGCATGAATTCATTTAAGAAGCTAGTGTTTCTTATAACCCTATTGAACTAAGAAGTAAATTATATGGATTAGGATAAAGAAATTTAAAAAGAGCTATTTATAAATACACTTATTGTTAGCTACATTTCCTTGAATTTCAGCTTTCTAGAAGATGATACTGTAAGAGAATAGCATAGAATTTCTTGAGGCTAAGTGAAAAAAAACCCCAAACATTGGCTTCAGAAGTGAACTTTTTGTCTCTGTTACCTAAAGAAAACAGTGTCCTTTTGAGGATGTTTTTTGTTTGTCTCTGTTTTAGTTGTAGTATTTGTTATTGTGCAGATTAATATTGTAGAACAAATGGAAGACAAAGTAATTTTAAATTTTGTGTTGTTCCACTTCTCAGACATTTTAAACTTTTAAGTTTAGAAATATCTTCATTTGGGCTTGATCATAGGATCCTACTTTTCTGTAGACCCATTGAGAAGCAGTATCCATCAAATAAGACCATGCAGTAACTGCAACGTCTTTTCTGGGGTTTGTTTTGGCTAATTGTATGTATTTAATTGGATATTTCCATGTTCCCTAATGTTACATTGATATTAATTATTTGAAAGCACAGTATTGGAAATTGTTATTTTAGTTTCTGTTACTATTCTGATATGAAATACTTCTCTTTATCAGACACAAGAGCAATGTCTCTGTATTTTAATAGCCCAATCTTTCGAGAAAATGAAAAACCAAAGAGTGTTCTGATTGCATGGCTATTTTCATTCATTCAAAAAGATTCTTTGATACTGTTTTCTTTCTAAAAATTGTTGTAAACGCAATGAAGGTAGGCACTACTAAAAATTTATAACTGTAAATCAAGAGCTACTGTAATTCAGATCTTTATTGAAGTGGAGTAAAATGTTCTCCCTAACTGTCACCTACTGAATCAGCAGTTCAGTCTTTATCCTCTTTAGATATTCCAATTCCATATTAAATATTTGTATCTCAGGCAGTGCCCACAAGCAACTCATAGAAGTAAGAATTGGAAAATAAGATTATATAAACGAGTTTTTCACAGATGAAACTATGCTCCTAATTTTTTATTCAGATGTTCATCCTCCCTAAGAAAATTATCAGCAACTCGTGGGCAACTAAATTATTAAATAACTTTTAAAAAACGCTACACTTGTTTGGTCATACTAGTTTAAGGTTTTTTTTATTTTTTAAAAAATTCCACATATATAAAAGTAATTTACATTACCAGGACAAAGAAAAATATCCTTAAATTCCTGGTCATAATCTCCAAGTGAAAATTTTTTAAAAGGAGGATATATGGGCAGTTGGATGAAAGGATTCAATGGTGGCAAAACTACCTTTGACATAGCAAAATAATTTCATGGCTTGACTTGCATTATAATGGGACAATATGAGAAAAAAAGGTAATTTGCTTCCTATCTGATGAGAATGACCTCTTATGGAAAGCAAAATTCATGTGCCACAGATTTCAGCCTGAAGACATTTACTTTAATTATGATTATGAGCAAACATAGGGCTAGGAGTTCAATGTTAATTCAGTGACTTGATGGTTGATTTGTCCAAGCTGCTACCAGAGTTGAACAAGCAGGAACCCAATCATACCAAGGCAAGTGTGGGAGACTTCTTTTGAGACTCAGTGCTCTATGTCAGTGCAAAGCCTTTAATCAGTAATTGGAAACATCATATTTACCCAGTCATGCCTTGCCATGCTGTTTGATATTCATGGCTAGTCATGATCCTTATTGATAATAATTAGGCCTCAGGCTGACTTTTGTTACTCCTTCACAGTTCTCTTGCCTAAAAATAACAGGAACATTTGTGCATTGATTTCTGAATTCCTCAATGGGAAAAGGAAGAATGTGTAATATACTACCCCATTTGTCTGCAAAACATGGACTAGCCCGATGACAAATGGAATCAGAAATGAAGAGAAGGATCATAGTTACTATTTTCTCCACTAGTTTTGTTCCTTTTTCTTCCCTCCACCCTCCTCTCCTTTGAGTAACTGTTGACAGTGGGAATAAGAATGAGGTTCATTTCACATATCTTAAGTCATATAGCATAAATCATTCTATTCTTCCCTGAAATCAATGAAGAAGTGTTGACACCTCTGCAGGTGAGTCATTGCACCTTTCCAGCAGCTTATCTTCATAGCAGATGAATCACCTTCATGATTTCCTCTTTTAAGGGACTGCAGAGAATTCTGCTCCAACTTCTCTTTTGTATCAAAAACATTTCTGTTTAGATCATGTATGCTCTAGCCAAAGAATTTCTTAGGGATTTTACTTGTATATTAACAGTTATTTATGCTTGTGCTTTGCTGCTTAAAAGTTAGGTGGATTAGACAATATCCTTAGTTTGATTATTCAAGATAGGTTTATTACAGATTATATGTTCTGTTTCATATTGATATAGAAAATCAACTTCATTTTATTTCAGCAGAAATCATACAAAATAACAGACAAATTGACTAAGAAATGAGTACACAATGCAAACACAGAATTTATTCTTGTACTTAGAATGATATGTACCTCTCAAAATTCAACTCTACTTTTTTGGTAATATTCACAGAATATGGTTAAATTTCTCAGGATTTACGTGTCCCCTAGCAAATGCCTACTAACAAAATTACTTGACAGTTTATGAAATGATGGATTATAGAAATGGAAATTTGGTAAATAAAAAACCAAAATAAAAATGCAATGGTTTTGGCATATGAGACATGAATGCTTTAAAGGTGAAGGAAATAAGTGAATCCAGAGTCAATTTTGAAATGTCTGACCACTTTGTGTGCTGATAAATTGTTTGAAGTATTCTGATTGGACTTGCATGTGTTTTTCTTGCATAGGTCAGCGCTTTTGAGTTTCATTAGACTCCTGTCAGTCTATTTCTCCAGCATGTCTGGGTACCTTTTTTTGCCCACTCCACTCTCAAGTCTGGAATAATTTTTAAATTTTATTTTAAATATTCCCAGCACAGGAGAGACATAGACCGATTGGAGCAGATCCAGAGGAGAGATTAAAGAGATGAAACACTTCTCCTATGAGGAAAAGCTGAGGGAATTGGGCCTGTTCTGCCTGGAGAAGTGAAGATTTTAGGGTGATCTTATTACAATTTTTCAGTACTCAAAGAGGGCCTACAATAAAAATGGAAAGATATTTTTTTCCAAGGGGAACCTCCGTGAATCTTTTCAAAGTGAAAGAGGATCGGTTTAGACTAGATATTAGGAAGAAATTCTTTCCTGCGAGGGCAGTGGGGCACTGGAACAGATTGCCCAGAGAAGTTGTGGGTGCTCAGTCCCTGGAAGTGTTCAAGGCCAGGCTGGATGGGGCTTTGAGCAGCCTGGTCTCATGGGAGATTTCCTTGTCTGCCAGCAGAGGGATTGGAGCTAGCTGATCTTTAATGCTCCTTCCAACCCAAACCATTCCATTCTCTTCTATTTCTATAGTTCAGAAAAGTAAAAGGTTGAAGACAGTAAGAATAGTACCAATCTCAAGAATATGGTAATTTGTATTTTTGCAAGCTTTTATTATTCCTTTATACTATAAAAGATTCTGGTATTTATTTACTTTTTTCATATTAATTAAAGCTTTATATGATGGCTTAATGTGTAAGCACCTTAACAGACTTTAAATACCCAGCTAGATTAGATACCTTATCAAAAAAACCATTGCAAAGTGTGTCTGAATCATATACTAGATATAAAGTATAAAAGTGATGTAAACAGAATGTACTTGTGTTCCTATTAAAACAAATTAACAAAATAAATAAATCAAAGCAAACAAATCAACATTTATATGAATATGTCTTTAGAACAAGTTTCAGAAAAGACTAATTCTTGTTCAATTTATCCCAATTATAAAGAACTTGCATAACAATATTTTGCATACCCACAGTCACACATCTGGTAACATATTATAAATTCTAAAAATACAGGCTACCAGTTAATATTTCCTTGTGGATCAAAGAGAGAGGTTTGATAAGAATGGGGTTTATTAGATTTTTGATCAAATAATATCCTTTCTGGAAATTTCCACTTGAAATTCTTTTAAAGAAATATGGTAATGTAGTCCTATGATTGAGACAGATATTAGAAATAAGCAAGACAAAGATATAACAGCTGGATGTAAACTTAATTAACCCTATCTCCTCTTTAATGTAATTTTTTTTTCTATCTTTTAATGCATGTATTAATGTCTTCTCAAACCTTGTGGTATTCACTAGTCTTCATTTAATAGTTCTTATGAGACAGCTCGGATCATTAATTATATTTTAGCAGTAATTCAAATAGTCCATTTTAATTAATACAATTCCCACCATTATTAGTAAAGGCTTAGAAAAACATAGAAAATCTCTAATGTATTTTTTTAAATATTGACTCCAAAGTTCTATTTTAATTAGTAGATGTTTATGATTATCTTTTAATATGTGTTCTGAATAAATTTTATTCATTAAAGACTACAAAAAGGCTAAGATGGGACAATTTCAGCGTTCTTTTTTTCATACATGTAGATACAGACATGAAATCATGTTGTAGAAAATAAAATATCCTGCTTCTTGTTAGTGAAAGCTAGAATAGATATCTGCCAAGACTTTATGCAAAGAAATTTAAAACCTATTCTGACCTATAGGCCAAATAATACAGAACAACTTTTTTCTATGCAACAATACTTTCTGATTTACATCTACAGATAACAGTGCCTAGAGACTAGGACAGCACTGGGGAATTCATGTGGGAAAAAAAAGTTCTTTGGACATGCTACTTTTCCATGAAAATTGTCAGTGAGGTGCTTCATGAGGGTCTAGGAAGGTCAGATCAGATTTAGAGCCACTAATTCCTTTCTTCACACAAGGATAGTTCTTTAATATTTTATAGGACTATATTTGTTCAGCTGGGGCTGCGTAAAGATTTCACCAAAACATTGCCCTCAATTCCATCTTTTTAATTATCTAGGGTAGATTTTTCTCACTACAAAATTTGATGACATTCTCATCTCATCACTCTGCTGTGTTTGATTTCACTAGATACACAGAGCTAGTGCTCTTAGTTTCCTAGACAAATAATATTTTGTATAAGCAATGAAAATAAATTCAAACATTAAATATTGCAATCTGGACAGGAGTTAGACATTAGATACCTCTCTAGAGTAATAAGGGAAGTACATAATTTGAAAAAGAATTAATTTAGGTAAGGAAAAAAATAGTGCAAGAAGACAAAACTTGTAATTTTTTTTCTTTTAACTTAAAAATAGGATAAACAGGTGGAGTAAAGGGGGATATTATAATTTGCCCTCAGAGTTTCAGACTTGATGGAAGACAAAATTCAAAACAGCTCTCACAACCCTCTTCTGTCCAGGTCAACTTCAGTGCTGATACTGATGCCACATCAAAGCAGCCAAGAGAAGTGGGAGCTGGGGTCAGTATGTAACTGTTCCTGTCTGCCATTCCTTAGTCCTCCTAGTTCTTCCCTGCTCCATCACGTGTTTTTCTCACTTGCTGAAGTGGGGAGTTTCATGGGCTGCAGTGTGTACATCTGCTGTGAAATTGCCCTGCAGTCAATTTTTGCTTCAGCATAATATTTATTTTTTCACACTCCTTTCTCACGTTTACCCTTTCCTAAATACGGAATCAAAGAAGAGCCACCATCATAATTGACAGGTTCAGCTCTGTCCTGCATTGAGTCTGGCTGGAGATGGCTCTATCTGTCCACAACTATAGGCTGGGAGAGGAGTGGCTGGAGAGCAGCCCTGCAGAAAGGGGTCTATGTTGCTGACTGGCAGCAGGATCAGTGACAGTCAGCCATGTGCCCTGGCATCCAGGAGGTGAAACCATACCCTGAGGTGCATCAAACACAGCATCACCAGCCTGTCAAAAGACCTTTCACCTGAAACAATCTTCTCTTCTCTTCTCTTCTCTTCTCTTCTCTTCTCTTCTCTTCTCTTCTCTTCTCTTCTCTTCTCTTCTCTTCTCTTCTCTTCTCTTCTCTCTCTTTTCCCTTCTCCCCTCCCCTATCTATACACACTATTAAAACCTTTCCACATGAGCCCAGTGCAGAAATATTAAAACTATAAAATCTAGAGTTACAATGACAAGATTAATTCTGTTTCAGTGTGGTGTTACTCAGCAGAGTAATGAACTATTTTGCCAAAATGTTAAGACACCAAACAGATTATCTGTGTTCTGAAAGCTTAAGTCACTGCAAGGGAATTATTAGAGCATCTAGAGAACTAGCTGGAGATAAAGGATAAAGATAGGATAATTAGTCTATCTTTGGCATTTTTTAATGCATTCCATTTTCACAATGAATAATCTTGTGAAACATCCTCATTATAATAAAGCCCACTCTTTAAGAAACAGGTGCTTAAAAGCCAGAGCACTTGAAACCTGATCTAACTAGAAGCAAATAGCTGAGGAATCATAGCATTATGCTTTGAAAAATAAAAAGAACAGACTAAATCAGGATTAAAAAAACCCCAAATTAAATTAAAATAACCACTCAGGTGAGGGAGCAGACAGAGAAATTCAATTTTGGAAGGCTGTAATTCTTTTAAAATATGAACAACAAATCATATTTTGGCTATTATAATTTTTTAATCATTTTATTCATATCCTACTGTAGTCACTGTTGTTTGAGTAGTAAAGTTTGTTTCTCAGAGGAGTGATTTATATGTAGACTTAGAGTATCTGTCCTTAAAAAAAGCATTCTTTTTACTGTGTAATCAAAACTAAATGGAATTTTTATTCATATGTAGTGTCAAGTTTCTGGTTTTTGCACTGTAAATAGTTTTGTTTTAGTTGGAACAGTCCATAACATTTAAAATGTGAAATGTTATCAAAAATTTCTCATACAATAACTGTTTTAGAATCACTAGTTTAAGAGGTGAATTGTAGGTAGTGGACAACCAAATTTTTCAGGTAGATGTACTGCAAGAATCTGGGAGAATTACAAAAAGAGATTCATCAAAACCTGTAAGTACAAATTCCACTAGAATACTTTACTCCAACTTCTAAATCTCCAGATAAAAATGTGTCAGAAGTTACCCTTTAGCTGGTCTGTATTGGAAAGAATTATGAGGACTAGAAATCTAATTGATTAATATTATGCTAGTATGAAGATTCATTTATAATAATTCTAAGTATTTTGCTTTATTTCACTTCAGAACATTTATTTTGTGAACAATTCTAAGACAGATATAAGCACATGATTTGTTGGACATCTCAGTTATACAAAAATTCCATTCAGCTTTTAAGATGTTGGAAAATTCATAATTACAAGAAAATACTGCTAGCATCTGTCAGGTATGTAACATGAATGTACAACTATGACTTGCAGAAGTTAGAAATTCTTATTAAAATAATAAAAGACTTCAGGGTAAACTTTCTCTAAAATCTTGCCCAGCTCTTTGTGGTATTTAAACTTTTTGATTCTCTGCAAAATAATCTGAAGAAATAAAGGACTCTTCTTTCTTTAGAAATTGGAGAAATTTCCCTCTTCATTTTTTCTTAATATAGTGGCTGATTTTCTTAATACCCTGGCTGGATGTCAGGTATCCACTAAAGGCCTCTCTGCCACTTCCTTTTACAAGTGAACAGGGGAGACAAATATAAAAAAGAGTTTGTGGGTTCAAGATAAGGACAGAGAGATCACTCGCCAAACACTGTCATTCGCTAAACAAACTCAAATTTAGGATATTAATTGAATTTATTACTAATAAAATCAGAACTTGATAAATGAAAGTAAAATGGATCCTAAAAACATCTTCCCACCACCCTTCCTTCCCCTGAGCTCCATCTCCTCTCCCAGAGGCTCAGGGAGACAGGGAATGGGAGTTATGGTCAGACCATGACATGCTGTTCCTTCTGCTGCCCAGGGAGAAGAGTCCTTCCCCTGCTCCGCTGTGGGGTGCCTCTCATGGGAGACAATTCCCTATGAGCTTCTCCAATGTAAGTCCATCCCATGGGCAGCAGTTCTCCACAAACTTTTGCAAGGTGGGTCACTCTCCAACAGTGTGCTGTCCTTCAAGGACAGGCTGTTCTAGTGTGGGTGCCCCACAGAATTACAAGTGCTGCCAGGGAAACTGCTCCAGATTGGGCTTCTCTCTCCATGGGTCTGCAGGTCCCTGCTAGGAGGTTACTGCACAACAAGTTTCCCATGGGGTCACAGCCTCCTCTCAGGCTCTGAGGAACATCGGTGTCCTCCATGGGCTGAGGGTGGATCTCTGTGTCCCCATGGACCTCCATGGGATGCAGGGGCACAGCTGCCTCACCACGGGCTGCACCAGGGGCTGCAGGAGAATCTCAGCTCTGGCACCTGGAGCACCTCCTGCTCTTCCTTCTGCACTGACCTGAGTGTCTGCAGAATTGTTCTTCTCACATGTTCTCACTCCACTCTTCTCCGGCCGCAATTACAAACATGCAACAACTTTTTTTCTTTCTTCTTAAGTATGTTATCACAAAGGTATTACTATCATGCATGATTGGCTCAACCTTGGCCAGCAGTGGGTCCATTCTGGAGTCAGCTGGAATTGGCTCTGCCAGATATGAGGGAAATTTCTGACATCTTCTCACAGACACTACCCCTGTATCCACACCTCTACTAAAACCTGGCACACAAAACCAATACACTTACTAATAACTCAACTAGGATACATCTAACTAAACAAAGTAAAAAATGAAGTGACAAAAGGCACAATGAACCTAAGATATAATGGACCTGTGAAAGTGATAAGCAGCTGTTTTTTTTATTTCAAAACCTAAAATTTAAAAAGAAAATTCCATATATTGTGTCTAGTTCTGCCTAGGAGGAAGACATATTTTCTTTCTGTTAAAAAGTTCACTACTTATCTATGAAAATATAGCAATTCAGCATGCTGTAATACCTGTATCTGCCATCTAACCATAGCTTTTTCCAGTTAGTAAAGTGTAGATATTTAAGACTATTATGCACTATTGCCCATATAAAATAATGAGTCTGGATATTATTTATTATGCACATTAGGCCCTGAGATAATGAATAAAAGACAAATTAAGCTTTCTGCAAATGAAACATTCCTATTTCAATTTTAGAGAAAAATGTTGTTTCAAAGAAATTTTTTACTCTGTAAGGTTTAAGATATAATTTCAGATCACTGTAATTTTTTGAGGTGAAATTAATATATGATTCAATGTGTGCTCAAGAAAATAACAAAAAAAAACTAATTTCAAAATAAATCATAGTGAAATCCCTGTGTGAGTAAATCAGCTCTAGGATGCTGAATCTCTTTATCTACTGAATACAAGTTAACTCACTGTAACTCTATGAGAGAATACATAGGACATTCAAGGAAATTAAGATCATGTTAATTTAAAGTATTAAGAGAGACTTTTATAATCAAGCAGTAATGTTAGCAGTTCAAGCTTTTATTTCCTAATTTGTCTGAAACATATAATCTCTGATATTTATTGGAGAGTTGCCTCTTTTTCTACTTATTATATTGAGATATATTGGGGAATCTATGAGCCATGAACAAAACAATTAAATCAGACAGCTCATTATAGAGATCTGTTTATTAGAAATAAATTAACTCAGTGACTGAGCAAAACTGAAGTAGCAATTCTAGGAAAAGTAATAAAAAGATGTAGAATAAGAATTTGAATATATACTTGGAGTCTGTTGATTAGTAACTATATCATAGGAAGCATAACTGCACATAAACATTATAATTTGTTAAAATATGTGTATAGATTGATCATTTATCACATTTATTTCTTTTTTCTTGAATGAAGACATAAAGAACAGAAGGCGAAGCTGAAACTGTGTGGGATGTCTTCCATATACATGATATGTGTATATAGCTTAAATGCTCTCAGAGATGCAAGACACCATTAGACTAAACAAGAGTAAGATGGAGTGGATAATAAGTTAAACATGAGAAACCCTTTCAGAAGTAACCTTGTACTCTGAGCCTTATTTGCATAGGCTGAATTTGGCTTCCAGATGGCTGAAGGATAAGTACAAGACACTGTACCTGTGCCTAATATTATCATGTAGAGGGCTAGTTAGAAGATATTTCTATATGCCTGTGACTGGTCACTTCATACTTGATATTTTATAAAGGAAATGCTTTTGAAAAATTCTTGTCAGCCAACCATTAATAAGAATTTATATTCTTTTAAATTAGGACAGGAAAAACAAAATTTGTTCCACAATTATTTTAATTTTCACTGGCATAATCACAGCAAAAAGTCTTCCTAAGTCTCATTTTACTACATGAAGATTGGTTTTATTTCCTCTTCCTTTCTTCAATCTCCTTCCCCTCCAATCCTTTCTACTTATACTGAATTTCATTTACATATACCACTCGAACTGGATATGCATAGCCTATGACTTCTTTATCAGTTCAAAAAGGTAAACTGAAATTTTACTTTTAATATTAAATGTTAGGTGAATAATTTTTAAAGTAAGATTTAATTGTGAACACCAAACAATTATTTGAGGAACAATGAAGAGAGCAGAAGATTTTTTATTTTTTTTTTACACCCTGACAAAATGACGCCAACTGAAGCATGCAGACACTATGGAAGCATTAATTGTTCATCTCACTCAAATAATGGATTGCTATATGAAACATGAAATGTATTACTGATGCAGCCAGTTTTGCATTATGTGGTATAAATATGTGCATATAGAGTAATTTATTCCATTATCTTCATCATTTTTAATCATACTTAATCATACATCAAATTCTTTCTCCGGAGCAATGAAATACATTGCAGCCTTTGATGACAATTCCAGTGTCACCTTCGGACCATATGTGGCAAAAAGTAATCTGAGTTTCAAGGTTTTTTTCTTAAAACAATGGCATAAAATTTCTCTTTGTATAAAATGTGTTTTCATACAAAAGAATTACCTTGTTTCTTGGCCTAAAATAATTTGTTTTTAACATCTAACAGTAATATTTTTTCAAACTATTTTTTCAGCTAATTGACAAATTTGTCAGTCTTACAGAAACAAATAACATATTTTATTTCTTGTGGTTACCAAAGATTATAAGGTACTCTTAATTCTGTATACCTCTCGAATTTAAATGTGTAAATATGTATAATTTTTGTATTCTTTTAAATTTGGAATTGTTGGTGTCAAGTCTCAGAAGTATGGCGTAATGTCTCATAAAAAGAAAGACTGAGCATTTATTTTGTATTTTATATTTAATTGAAAGGAAACCTATTTTATAGTGGGTTTTTTGTATGTATCTTATGTTGTGCATTTCTTCATTTTAAAGAATGTGTGGGTGATACAAATATCTATGTGAAAGTCTTTCCTGCAGATCTTACTTCCACTGAAAGCTTGAGCAAGTAAACAATCTTTAGCGTGTTTCTCCAGACCAAGAAATCTGATCTTTATTAAATTAATTCTAGATAATAGAAAGTAATGTCTGCTAAAAAGCTAAAAAAACATGACATTGAAAGCAAAGGCTCAATAATTCAGTCAGTAAATAGACTATTTATAAGATTTAATTTTATTAATACATGCCAGGGTTTTTCACTAGATGTGCTAAAGGGAAATTTCAACTATTATCTGATCATTTGAAAGTTGGATTTTAGTATGTTTTAATTTTAATGACATATTCAAGGAAAAGGTTAGTGCAACTTTTTCCCCAGTGTTATCAATCTGGATGTTTTCTGCTTCTTTAATCAAAATTATAAAAGTCAAGAGCTTCCACCTTTATTGAAGCAATTGATCAATTTTTTTAAGGAAATGTGTGAGCTTGTTGCTTTTTTCATCATTTTTGTTGGATTACTTATTTCAGAATGCAAACAAAATGTAGATATTCTTTACTGTCTCTGATTAACCTTCTTTTATTCAAAAAAACCCCACCATATTTAGCACACTGAGCTCAAAGATGATATGCAAAGAAGGTGGAGCCATGTTCTTTCCAATGGTGACCAGTGACAAGACCAGAGGAAATGGGCACAAACTGAAACATGAAATTTATCTTAAACATCAGGAAACACTTTTTATTGTGATGGTGACTGAGCATGGGAACAACGTGCCCCAAGAGGATGTGTGGCCTCCACCCTTTGGCAGCTTCCCCAAGGTGGCCATGCTCAAACAGAGGAGTTGAACAAGATGACCTCCAGAATTTCCTCCCAACCTTGATCATTCAGTGATTCTGCTAACTCACAAACAATGGAAGTAGGTGCTTTATGAATGTACTTCAACTCTGATGTTTTGATCTCCAGAACTGGAGACAGTTTTGCATATTTAAAAGGGAAGAGAATGGGAAGTGGAAGCAGAAAGAAAATAATGGGGGGAAGAGGGATAAAAGGGCAGGGAAGGGAAAACCACTATCATGTAGCAAAATGAATCTTAGGAAGAGATATTATGCTTATGACACTGAAAACTTGAACATAGAACAGATTTTGGGTTTCCTGTCTTAATTTTAAAGAAATGGAACTTCTCAGTAGTTATTGATTGATAAAAAGTTTTTACACGTATTCATATTTATATATTTATACATATGTTTCTATACATAGATAGGTACATCCATGTATATATAGTATATAAATGTACATATTAATTTACATATATAAATACTCTTAAGGAAAACCCTTATTGTTTTCTAAAGGTGTTTGTATTAAAATACCCAGCTTTTCTTAAAAATCCTAACTTTCCATAAATGACCTGCTAAATCCAAAAACTCTTAGTACCTGAATCTGAAAGAACAATTTATGTCTCCTCACGTCAATCAACTCCTTGGAAAACCCTTAATCCAACTGTCATAACTTCACTTTGGAGTAGTTGAATGTTTGGATGCTGCATTTGTAGGATATTATGTAAATGTTCAGCAGAATCCTAAAGAGTGTAAATTATTTACTGTACTCAGATATAAGGATATGACACAAATCTCTTAGATCTTTTGAAGAAGCAATTTGTTAGCTGTGTACAAGTAAGGATTTATTTATCTTTAAATCACTGGTTTTTTATTAGTTAAATTGAGAAAATTGTGCAAGTTTGCAGTTGCATGAAATCTTTGTTTTCAAATAATTGACTTAGGCAGTGAAGCAAATGAAAGGAACAATCTTGATGCTCGTCAGCCTGTATTCTCCATAAAGAGTTCAATGTTTGGGAGAATAATGTCAATCCTGAAATAAAGGATATTTCAAAAGAAAAAACCACATCCTACAGCATAGACAAGGGAAAAAGCTATTTCTTAGAAAACTGTAACTTACTGAGGCAAAGAAGACAAGCGTAGGGGATGCTGGAAAGAAAGAAACAGGTGGAGCCTGATCTGCAGTTCATGTGAAGTCCTCAGAGTCTCCTTTATCTTGAAGTTGGTAGATGCCTTATAAGGGAGTGGTAATAAACAACATCCTCTCTGTCTCTATGGTATATATAGTACAAAATATTTGCTTTCTCAAATGTGCCATATAACTTAATGAGAAGATATTTACAATATTTTCAAGTTAATTGTAAAATTGTCAACTCCCTGAGATACACACTTGCACAAATAAAGAGAGAAAGATAAGCACCAGTTGCCTCACTATTTTCAAGCATTTATGAAGCTCAGAAGTCACACTCAAGACTGTTGAATTATTAAGGAATTATTTAATATTTCACATTTATTATTATTATTATTGTTATTATTTTCCTCTCCTCTTAAAAGTCTAAAAATAACAGAATCAAAATGCACATAAAAAGACTCCAAGGACTGAGCTGGTTGTCTTTGTTGCATGAAAAATAAAATAAAATTCCACAACAAATGTCCAAATAGGAAATTTCTTTTTTGCCAGGGGGTTAATTCAGCGCCAAGATATAAAAAATTGACTACTGAAAAAAAAAAAAAAAAAAAAAAAAAAAAAAAAAAAAAAAAAAAATAAAAAAANAAAAAAAAAAAGAAATAAGTTAACAAGCAGTATTTCTTCTTTACATAATTATGATCATATAATTATCTGTCCTCCTGTCTTTGATTACCACACTCTCATATGTATTACTTTGTTGTTATTTTTCTTGAAATTTGTTTTATTTGAAAAAGCTAATTATATGCCACTTATTTCTTTACAATCAGTGTGGAATTATCACTGATCCTCAATGAACTGAGTGGTTAATGATAATACCAAGAAATATTTGTTTTCTCCATTCCAAGGAAGCAAACACTATTTAGTGCTGACTCTCACATTTGTTTTCAGAGTTCCCAAATATAATGATGAGAAAATATTGAGCTCCCTTTTCATTCAAAAGGAAGAAAATATGTTTTCTCATAGACCTATATCAAGCACTTATGACACTTCAGCAAAATGTCACACATTTATTTATCATCATCATTGGCTGCCAATCTTTTTCCTTAGTTCCTTATTATTTAATAAAATAATTACTACTGGAATGCTATTAAATGCCAATAACTCTAGAACATATTTTAAAATTGCTTCATTTTCTACACAATGGTGAATAGTATATTATCATGTCAAAAACAAAGCTTTTTTTTTAACATTTTAATATGGTCTTATGTAGTCACCATTAAACACAACTTTTTAATCAAGTGTCATAGACACTGTGTTAAATGGAGCTGGAATAATAATATTTCTAAAGGAGAATTATAGGTGTAATTAGATAGCAAAGTGTGGGTGATTAGATTTCTCAAAATAGCTAATTCTGTTATCAATTCAAAGCATATTATTCCATAAAATCTTGCAATATGCCTTAATAGGAAGCTGCAGCTCTAAGATGCTGAGAAATAGAAGCAAGTAAACAACGCATAATTGTTCAGTTTACAACAATGCAACCATCATTTCTGTTATTCTTACAACCAATATGCTCGAAAATTAAAATTATTGAAGAAGAACAAAGCAATAGTAATTCTATTGTTTATAATTATTCTTAACAATAGAATTAGCATTTTACAGTTCTTCAAACAAGAAAATATTTTGTATACTATTTTGAGCGTAAAAACCATTTGCTCTATTTTTTTCCCATTGCTCTATTAAAAATAAAATACAGTAAGTTCAGAAAACTTAAAAAAAAAATTGATAAATCACAGAATCACAGAATAATTGAGGTTGAACTGGACTTCATGAATAAAGTGTGGAGCCCCCTATTCAAGTAGGGCCACCTAAAACCAGTTGTCCAGTCTCATGTTCAAATGGTATTTGAATATCTCCAAGGTGAGAGACTCCATGACCTCTCTGAACAACCTTTGCCAGTCTTCAGACAACACCACACAAAGTAAAAATGTTTTCTGATGTTCAAAGGGGGCCTTTTATGTTTCAGTTTTTTCCTCTTCAGCTGTCTCTGTGTGTTGCCAAAAAGAGCCCAGTACCTTCTTTGCACCTTCCACCTTCAGGTGGTTATATAAATTGAAAAGATCTTTCAGGAGCTTTCTCCTCTCCAGTCCCAGCCTTTCCCCATAAGAGATACTCCAATTCCTTCATCTTCTTAGCAGCCTTTTGGCGGACTCTTATGTCCACATCTTACTCTCCCTGCTCCAGTGACACCATGTCAGAGCCAGTCTCCAGCTGCCCACAGCTCTGCTTTGTGCCCCACCAAGCCAGGCACACCTGCAGACCTGTCTTGATTTGGTCTCATCCTGTACCCAGCCCCTCTAAGGAGCCTGATGCCAGGACTAGACATGCCTTGATGCTCCCTGGCTGCCCTTCTCTTGGTTGGATGGTGCAGTATGGGTCCTGCCTGCCAGTCCCTGCCATGATATTCCAAGGGGACAGCCTCACCCCATGGAGCAACCATCCTCTGAGGATTTCTGCAGCTGTGCTTGAGAAGTTGAGTGGCCATAGCTGAAGACATAATAAAGCCATAATTTGGTCTCCTTGTGTGTGCTCCCTGAGGTACTTTCCGTGGAATTCTTTCACTACTTAATACAAAGAATTACTGTTTTTTCCCAGCATGAATGGAAGGACTGTAGATGATACACTGCAGAATTTTTCTTAGAATTAAATGTAAAAGAGAAGTGTTCCATGTTTTTGCTCTAAGGTGATGTCAAGCTGCCTGTTAACAACAGTTTATAAAGTAGCTACTATGTACTTGCCATGTCTTAGAAGTTGGATTTAATGCCAGGAAATTTTTCACAAAATGTTAAGTATTACCAGCTGTAATGAATTTTAAAAGAGCAGGATTTTGAACATGTGAATTACAGTATAATAATACAGACAGACCCCGGAGTTATAAAAACCACTGCTTAGAGTTCATGTTCCCTATTTGTAGTAGATAAATACATATAACTTCTCTTAGACTGATGTTTCTAATATAAACATATTAATAATCTGAAACATTCCATTACCCATAGGGAAAAGATAACTCTACAAACAAATGAACACATCTGTATGTGTAGAGAAAATGTAGATGGTGTGGTAAATGCAACATGACACTGCATATATTCAGTAGGATTTATACTTCGTATTGACCAAAATGCACATAAGGGATGAGGCACGTTTATGTATAAATTGGATACACACAGACTATATATATATGTATATATATATACACATACATGTATATAGAGTTTAAATTATTTCTTTTTGTGAGAAGTCTGATGTGGATGGGTCCAGAATATCCTACAAGTGTGAGTAACCTTCCCTCATAGATCTTTCTTTCTTTCTGCTTCAAATTCACAAGGCTTCAAAATTGAGGAGCATGTTCATACAGAAACTTGAAGCAGTATCCCTCAGCAATTCATCAAAATGATACAAAAGAGAAATTAAAAATTGCATATAAGCAGTACCACCCCCATCCACCCTTGTGAGTGCAAGAGAGGTTTCTCTCAGGCTTGTTTTCCTAATTTCTCATATGCTCTTAAAAAAAACCCAAAAAACCAAAATCAGACAATATGTATTTGTGAGGTTTTACAGGGATTTCATTTGGCATCTACCTTAGTTTTTTCTCTTCTCATCAGAGTTACTGTCATGTGTTTTATTGATATCATTATTACATTGTAAAGAAAATTTAGAAAATCAAAACCATATTGAATACATATAATAAAACAATATTGCATAGATCGATTACAGTTTTATGCAATCATTTTTCTAATCACATAAGGAGTATTTTACTTGAAATGATGATGCACAGCCTTTAATTGGGTTTATTCTGTATTTCAAACAGATATATCTTTACCTCCATAAGACTTATCTCTGGGGAGTATCTTCTAATGATTCCAAATTTCTTCTTCAGAGAAAAGTGATACAATTTTTCAAAATAATTGAGTTGATGTTTTGGCTAGCTTGTCAGAAACAGTAAGCAGATCCTCCATGCCCTACACATGTCCCTCCTGGCTACTGCAAAACTTAACCCTCTCCTGGCTGGAACAATCCACATATGGTGGATTTTGTCAGTGTTGGAGTTTACATATAAAAAAGAATTTCGATGAATGTCATAATTAGCCATAATGTTCATTTCCCATGAAAAGTTTAGTTCACACTCAAGAGAATCAAAGAGACCAAGAACTTAATACTATTGGGAAAAGTTTGGTAAAGCTTTTTTTTTTTTTTTCCCTAAGATACTAAGAAGTATTAAAAATCCGGTTCTAATACATTATAGATACTTTCAAATATTTATTGTAATGTCTTTGTTAATATTGATGTGATTCAGAGAAAATTGTCAGAATTGCAAAATAAAAACAAAAAACTCCAACAGCCTTTTTGAGATTTTGTATAAGTTTTAATGAATGTTTCTATAAGTGTAGAAGTCAGTGCATGGACACAGAAAAAAACAGACATGAACCAAAAAAAAA
>VWZU01008467.1:18609-53968 GCA_013397095.1 Sterrhoptilus dennistouni | reverse complement strand
AAAAAAAAAAAAAAAAAAATAGGAGTTTCGATATCCAGTAGTTAAGTTAAGACTACCTTGATCTTTATCAGAAGATTTTTCTAAGTCCTCTGACATCCATATTTCAGTGGTGATGTGAAATGTGTTATGTTTCCTGGATGGAACGTGTTGAGTCAATGAATAAAATTTGAGAATGCTTGATGTGACATCTATCATCTTGAGCTGCAGCCTACCAAATAGACTGGAAGAAAAGCTTTTATGTTTTTCACACCTTTTTTTCCCCTACTAAGGGGTCAGAAAATGCTTCTGAGTCGATGCGCCAGTGTTTTTTCAGAAACAATCCCAGCTACAGTGTAACAACCACATCTCCTTTGGGGAATCAATATCTTAAGAGTTACTCAGAGCAAAAGTTAGGTCTATATTATAGGTCAAGCCACGCTGACAGGTTGACAAGGCAGAGAATGTCATTTATCCTTTATGGCAGAACCAGGAACAGTGCTATGTTCTGATCAATCCACTAACAGGATAAGAAAGTGTCTAAAAGTGACATGCTGTGTCCATTGAACTTAAACAGCACCAATCTGCTGTTCATTTAAACCTTGCCTTTGGCAATTTTCTGGAAATGTCTGTTGAACACTTTAGATATTTTTTATACTTATTTCTTCAAGGGCCTGTCTAGAATTTTGTCCTTGGAGAAAAGATTGTGTCCCACCACTTAAAATGAAGATCCAAATTTTACATCAAAAGATTGTCCAATGGAAAAAGCTTTGATCAAAAAGCAACTGATGCACGTCATGCTGCTATATGAATATAATATTGAACAGTACAATTCATTTCAATAACTTTTCAAGTGTGTGTGTGTGTATGTGTGTGTCTCTATGAATGTAGCAATATTTAAATGTGATTTTTTCAGGTAAGTTCAATATTATTTAATTAGATTCCATAATACCAATTATCTTTAGGATCTGACATATGCTACCTTTCTATTTTTATTACTTTATTCCTATTCCTTCTTAGAAATTTATAAAATCTTTGGCAGCATTTACACCACAATGGAATTAAACTTAATTTTCCTGATTCCACAGGTGATGGCTAGACAGAAGAAACTAAAGTACCCAAATTTTAACTTGACATGGTGTTACATGTTTAAAATTATTCCATTATTTTATGTTATCAACTCCATCTTTATAAATTCAATATTTCAAATATTCCCTGACTGCCAAAAAAGCTCCTGTATATCTGCAAGTACATATGTGCACACTGGTTGTAGATGGAAAAAGAGAATGTAAGAGAAAATTATCTTACTTCTCAGACATTTCTTTGGGTACTCATTCCTTTTTTAAAACCTTCCAATAACTTGTAAATTAAAAAGAAATGGTTGGTATAGGAGAATAAAAGGGTGTAGGTGTACCTACATGATCCACCCACAGCAAACAAAACCCTCTGGAGGGGATTTGCCAAAAACTCATCTTGTTAAAGAGGAAGAAAAGCATCAGGCTAAAATGAATGCTGATCATCAACTGGACTCAACAGTAACCAGGACATACCAAAAAGACTTTTGAAGCAAAGGAGAAATCAGTCTGGTCAGAAATAGATAAGAAGCATGAACATTTCTAGCATGAGAATAGAGACCCTGGAAAGGAAGAATCTTTGAGCTCTTTCCCAACTGTCCTTTGTTCCCAGGACATCTGACAACATTTCAAGCTTGGTAGCACAGCCTACCCAAAAGTCATTGACAGTAGCCTGGTCTCACTTAGGAGAATGTTAAGACCCAAGTGTTTCATTGTGCAAAAGTAATGTCATAATTTGCATCTTTCATTACTGATACTAATCTGGAATATATGGTCAGTTAAATAGCCTGATTAATAAATTCATTAATCACTTTGCTCAGGCATTCAAATTGAATGAATAGAAATTCTCCAAGGAATATGAAAAAAACTTCTGACATTTTGCTTATCAAGTAATATGGAAATATGGAAAGTAATGCAATTTAATATAGATTGAGAAATGGGATACAAGACTATCCTGATGGCAGGAAGCAATAATTAGGAGATGAGAGGGATTAAAAAATATCCCATGACAGACCATCATGGGCTGCTTCAATCTTACCTGCTAAACAAGATATCTCTTAGTTTAGGTCTGGCACTTGGATGGTCAGAAATTTTTCACAAAACCCATTAAAAAGTGGAGTAAAAGATGAGGTTTTCCACAATATCTACTTGACATATATTCTACAACTCAGCAAAGACAGTGCACTAGAAACAGACTGCCCAGGGAAGGGGTGGAGTCACCACCCAGTCACCAACCACTGGATGTGGCCCTCAGCATTATGGTCTGACAAGGCAGAGGTTGGTGAAAGGCTGGAGTCAGTGCTCTTGAGTGGCCTTTCCCTACCTCCATGACTCTGGAATATCAGGAAGGACATGTAGCATAAAATCCTAGGACTGAAATTGTTCTAATTTTAATTCTGCTGTGGAATAAAGATGTTCACAAGACCACCTTACTCAATACTTTTAATATGAGAACACACTTACAGCAGTACATATTCATAACCTGGTATCCTCTACAGGGTTGCTTTCTCAATGTCCTCACAGGCATTCTTCTTCTTCCACCTTTGCATAAAGTAATTATTTGATGAGATCTACACTAATGCCAGTTTTAGAGTTAATGCTTTAATGCCTTGTTAATGCATGTAAAAAATACAGTAAAAGCATACAAAGGAGAATATAGCATATATAAAAATACTGATTTATTGATTTAACCATCATGTGGATTTATTCCTATTGACTATAGAGTTAGTGTTCATCCGCCTTTAGTCATACTAATTATTTATGAGTTCTATTTTGAGAATGAGGCTCTTTTGACACTGAATTTTTTATCTGTTATCTCCATCAATCCTTATGTCAAAGGCAAGTGTGGGATCAGTAAAAATATTACTGGTAATCATGATGGCAAAAAATAAAACAAAATGAAAACCTTACCTAAGCATCAAAAATATCCATTTAGAATCTGGACAGTAGCTTGTGTTTGTGCTTATCTGGACTATTACATTCATTCTGAGACTTACTATAGTTTCCCTCATCTTCCTTTAAGTTTTTGAGCTACTGAATGAAAATGAAGTTCTACAAAGATTATAATTGTTTACATGTGAAAACAGAATATTCCAGGCAAAATATAGAATTATTTCCCTTCTAGGTATATAAGGATAAATACATGTATATGTAGCATGCCTTAAAAAGGGGTCATGATTTGAGCAAGAACCTACTCTGAACTTTAAACTCCTGTTTCTAATGAGTTAAAACATTAAATCAGTGAAATACTTCTTCACCCTTATCTGGTAATTTGCCCATATTTAACTAAAAGCATGTACAGAATTTACTATTCTTCATTAAAAACATTCAGTTTTCTTAATATGTGAAATAGCTCTTTTTTAGATTTTATTGCTGGACAAACTGCTAGCATAGCATTAGGCTGTTTTGTTGATTTCTCCATTGCATAAGCATATTATTACATGAAAGGATGAACACAATAAATCTCCAGTGCTAAAATTATTCCTGTTGTTATTTCTTATATATGCATATCAACCCCCACAAATTTTATGGATCAGTTTGTGAAGTAAAATTTAAAAAGAAATTACTCCATATAATTTGGTTGACTGAAATTCTACTTTTCAGATTTTACTGGGGAACAGTTTTACTATTAACACTACGTAAATGAAAAACTTTAGAAAACTCAGTTATCACTTCATATCTTTGTAAAAGGAATTGTTTTGAAGGTGAACAAATGAAACTACTCCTCTCTTGTTCCTCTCTCTTTCTTCTTTATTCTCCCCTGATTTTTATGAGTGTGATTGGGATTTTTTTTTTTAATTTTTTTTTTAGGGGAAAGCCAATGTAAGTTGCATGTCTTTTATGATGGAAGGTTATTTCATAGTTTATAATCCAGGGCAGTAATGGTGAAGGGCCATACATTGACATTCACTTATGTATTTTGTATAAGCTCTTCAGTAAATTAGCATTTTCAAAACAAACCAATTAATTGGTCAAGAACATTTGGACAAGATTATAAATTTTAGGGTTTTTTAAATGACTGAAAATCGGTACAAATATTTTTATATTTGAAAATTTGCAACTGTAGAAATGATTTTAAAAGTGTATGAATTATCACGTAAAACAAATTAATACAGCAACTTGGAAAATCTTTTCCAAAAAATGAAGTCTTTCTTTTGTAATAGCATAGAGATAAGCACTGTAGGAACACAATAAAGATATTTAAAATTTTAACAAATAAGGGTCATATATTCAAGAGCAAACTTGTGCCTTCTAATTCCCAAGTGGAGGGACATTTAAAATTCAGTCCCATCAACAATTACAAATCTGGTGTTAGCACCCATGAGGGAAAAGCTAACATTTCAATACGCTCAATGTAATTAGACAAAATTGCCTTTTACTGCAATTCATAGGGAGAAATTGTTCCCTCAAATACTGACAATAGTTTGCCAGACTGCTTGGTATAACTATCATTGTTAATTTCTGGATATTAAGAGACATATGGACTACTGCTGAGAGAAGTCAGATGAACTTATAGAACGGGTCTGGGGCATATTTAAGAACATTAAAAGGGCAAGATACTGCAAGTAAATTCTGCAATAAAAATTTATTCGGTTCAAGCTTTATTCTTTGTTGTCCCAAAATGCTTATTTTATCTTTATTAGGTAGTTAAATATGTAGAAAAATATAAACTATGAATCATCTTGGGAACCATACACCAAAACTTGAGTCATTAAAAAATAGACAGTTGTCGTTTTGCAGCTGATTTTTATGTGTGAGCCTGACTGCAGACACTGCATGCCATTCTAAAAATGACATTTCACTGATGTAAGAAAGCATGCTTTGTTTTGCATCAAGCAAGGAACAAAAGATGGATATCTGAGGAAAGTAGAATTTAATTTTAGTTGCTTACAAATATAATGTTCAAGTTTATTTAATTGAGTGGTGGAGTGCTTTCTTTATCCCAGCATGCAAGACAAGATTCTTTCTCTTCTAAAAAATTTATCTTAAAATCTGTTTTGTCCCTGCTCTGTCAGTGGTGTCATGAAGGATGTGTAAATACAAGGTGAAATAAGAGTGCCAGATTAAAAAGAACTCTTAAGGCCTAATTCAGATTCCCCCTGAAATGAGGTGGAAGACAGACCTACGATATCAGCTGGAAAATATGCTTCTAAAGAAGACTAGAATTGCTACGAATAAATGTTTATAGTGGTTATTCCTAAAGGACTTTTCCTAAAAATCCCCCAAACTTCAACCTGATAGACAGGATTTTCAATGCTTTTGAGCAGATGTTTCATCATGTTAAGCATTATGTTTACCATATTAGGCAAAATAAATATGTTACACTTTAACTCAAAGAAACTCTGTTCTAACCTAGAACCTTCATGAGTAACCTAGAAACCAAGAATAAATAATTTTTATAAAAGCAGGAAAATATAATGCAATTAACATTGAAATTTTGAGTTTTATTTTAAAAGTTTGGACTGTAAATTAGTAGCCTAACTATTTTATCCATTATTTAACCTGCAGTATAGATTTAGTATAAATTATAAACTTCAGGAATAAGACATTTCTTATGTTTGCATCCAATTACTTTTAAATCCAATACACATTTAAAAGTGTATTATAAATAACGCCAGGAAAAAAACAACAAAACAACCCAACTACAAAGCAAAGAAGTAAAAACCCCAAACAAAATGCACATTGCCAAGAAAATAAACCTGTAGTAGCATTAAGAAAAAAAGGAAGGATTGTGAAGTAAATGAAAATTTGCTGTAGTATACTACTCAGAAAATAGATTTTTCAGTTAATAAGTTATACATCTAAAACTTTTATTAAAACTTTCCCTCAATAAGCAAAGAATATTAAAAAGAATTACTGGAAAATGCTTTAAAGAAAGGAAACTTAGGTCAAATTCTCCTAAAATTACCTATCTGCTACAAGTTACCTTTCTATTAAAAAGTGAGAGTCATTCTAAAAATTCTATAAAACTCTATACTCTGTATTTTCTATACTTCCTGTTAAAGTCTGACAATTAACAGTGAAAAAGAAAACTTACCAAAAAATACTCTGGTAAAACAATTACCGCTGTATAATTGAAAAAGATTGATAACTGATGCAATTTTTAAGGAACAGAAGACCATTCAACATTCTATGAAATTTATCTATGGGTAGGAAAAAACTATTCTGTAATATGATGTATGATATTCTAGAAAGCATATGTATGAGCTCGTTTTTCCTAAGAGGCTTTAATTTGATGCAACTTCTTATCTGAAGTTACATTGAAGTTGCAATTTTTCTATATTTTTAAATAATTCCTTTTTATCTCCAACCAACTATTTCTCCTGTCAAAATTTACTGAGATTTAGGTTTTACAGTGTGTGAACATTTGTGGTGTATGCCAAAAAGTCCTGAAAATAGCCATACCCTTGATGTTTCACCAGAATATTCTGTTTCCTGAATTATTATTTTAATTTTGACCTCAGTTTTAAATTGTATTGTTTTCTCATCTTCTATGTGGTGAATAATAGCAATCCTTATCAGAAGACATATAAAAATTTTCCAATCTCCTTCTCCCCTCTTTCTGATAGATTAAATTGAATGGGTTTGTGAATATGAAAAATAAGTGGTTGTTATTTCTTATGAGTGAATAAACAAGTGAATACCAAGTAAATTGTGAAACACTCTCCATTCCCACTTTATTTATACCCAAAACAGAAGCTAGAAATGTAGTATGCCATAAAGAAGTATGACTCAGTCATTATTCCCATTTTATAAGAATGGCTCAGAGGTATTTATGGGATATAAAAGAATATATATGCTAGTGGCATATATAGTTTTTTGGGATATTCCATGACTCTGGGACTTGAACAAGTAAAACAGACCTTGGCCGGATGTTTTTTCCATTCCTGCTGGCACTTTTCCATGCAATTCTTAGGCATAGGTCCAGAGCTACTGTGTGTCAGAGACCTATATCAAAATCTAATATTGATGCATTTACTGAAGCTCTGTGTCTCAGTATGTTTACCAGTATGAAAATCAGTTATTATGTGACCATAGTCAGAGAACAGGCTCAGGGCACTTTTAATTTAATGGAGCAGGAATATATCATGCAACCCACTTCTTCTTCAGGCTTCTCCAGGAAGAATCTTAACACTCATTTCACTTTAAAAATGATGCTGTAGCACAGAGGAAATAGTTGCAATATTTCATAGAATCATATGCAGCCAAAAGTTATCATTAGCTCCACTATTTCTAATACAATTGATAATGTAATTTCCTTCCACAACACCAGATGCTTAGTAAGAATTATGCAGCAATTCATATTCTTTTCCACTGAAATAAGTCAAATATAGTGGGATTTACCTCCTCTACCTTTAAATTTTTATAATGCAGACATCTACATCTGAGCTTGTCAGCTAGAGATTTTATTCCTTGAATAAAAAGGGGCACTTCTAGAACATGTTTTATCTCATCTTAGTATAGATGCCTAAAAGGGTTAGAAGAACTTTATTTTGGAGGTAATATATATCTCCTTGAAGTATATATCTGGTTGAATCAGGTTGATGAATCAAGATGAAGATATGTACATAGCTGAAACAGGGAAGATCTTAGAAACAACTTAATCTAGTTTAAAATATCCTGACAGAATCCTTACCCCAGGTGTCTTTTTTGAATCTTTGTATGTAATTGACCTTATTTTAATTTTTCTTTCTCAAAAATAAATAGGAAGCCCCAGAACAGCATTCTGTCTTTAGCAGAGCCATGCTATGACTAAATGTAGCAACTTCCTAATTATGTGGTGAATTTATAAGAACTTTTTATCCAGAATGTTGGATCAGCAAAAGAATAACCAATGAAAAATAAAGCTAATATTTATATTGCATGTGTCTTGAATATAAAAGATTCTTCTGTGAATCAAGGTTTCAGTGTTCTTAATGTAATATTTTTCCCCATACTTTTCTTTATCGCATCATGCGTATGTCAGTTTTAAAAACCTTCCTTTTTTTAGTTGATATGGGTCCTTCTAATTCATCCCTCTTATAATGTCTTCTCACACTTGGATGACATGAACTTGTGAAAAACTGGAAGAAAGGACCAGATAGATGCTCACGTACACATGGAAATCACTGTTATGTCAGCCAAAAAATAAACCAAAAAACAAGAGGTCCATTATTGTTTTCCCGTATTCTTACGTCATCTTGACCTGATTTGCCTTTCTGCTAGTGCTCATCAGAATCCTCTGCTTTGTGTAAAATAGGATTGAAATTACAGAGAAGAAGAGAGTTGGCATTTTTTATGAGAGTCAGGTCATCTCTAGCCATGTCATTGTGACAAATTTTTATAGGAACGTTATAGATACAGAACTAGTGATTAGCTCCATTGCTATGCACTCCTGTGTCTCTGTGGCAGAGAGCAATCATCAAATTCACATTATCTGGGAACTTGGGAGTTAGTAGAAGCTGACCATGCCAGCTGGAAGAGGCTTAAAACATGTGTTATGCTATTAAGTGGTATTACAATGTACCAATAATGGATTACAAAAAACCTCTTACAGACCTTGTTACTCGAAGTATAGACGTACTGTGCACATTGCACAGCCATGGCAATGCAGTTTTCTGAAAGAAAAACGATGAATTTGTTTAGCAAACAATTTTGCAGAGGTGAAACTGGATGGAATCAATTTACTCAACAAAAATAAATGCATAAAAATTATAATAAGAACAGGACTGTTAACAACACTATAATTTTAGAATGTGTTTTGGGGGGGGGTTCTCATGTTTTACAGAAAATTAATTTTTACTTCTGGCATAGATGTGGGTCCCACAAATCACTTTTGCATTGTAGCTGCTCTTAACACACTTTACTTAAGGACACTCCAGTGTGTAATGGGCAGTATTGAATAAGTCATCATCAGAACCATTATATAATCTTCCAATTTAACTTAGGAAACAGGGATAAAAATTGCTGAACCTAGAAATTTTGAGCTCTTTCACCCCCAACTGTTTTAAAGTGCTTTTTGTTGCCATTCTTGTTTCATACCACTACAGAAAACTAAATTTCTAAATAATCAAAAAAATTCTCCTCTCAGATTAACAACCATCCAACACTCTTATACTGGTAAAAATAACAAGACTCTTTGCAGTGTAGTTAAATAGCTTTATAAATGTCATATTTATTCATCTGCCCTCAATTCTAATACACCTGCCATTTTGTTTTCAGTTTTCACAGGTAACTAACGGCAATAATTAAATTTTCTTCAGGAAAAGCAAGTACTCTGCTGTAATTTGTGTACATAAATGAACTAGATGTGAGCAGCAAGTGAAAAAAACTTGCTGATAGTACAGAGTCATTCTAGATAATGTGGACACACAGGCAGACCATGCGGAACTGCACAGACCAAAAATAGAGTTTATGACATCAAGAAATTTGCAGCAGCATGGAAAATTCATTTTAATGTAGCAAGTATGAAGTGGTTGGGGAAAAAGCAAACATAACATGTACACCCTGCACTGGCTATTATCCCCAAGGTAAGACCAGTAAAGAAAAACTGGCACCTGCTCTATGGTGGTCAAAAAATAAAAGCAAATGTGTAAATTCTTGTTCTAAACATATCTTGAATATGGCCATGAAGAAAGATGATCAAAGTTACTAAACAATTCTTACTTGAGGTATGAGTGCCAAAACTTCTCTGATTGGAAAGAGATAAGTGAAAAAAACCCAAAGTAATCTACAATTCTAAGTCTGATGAAAAGACAATGCACATAAGTCAACTGTTCATTCAAATATATTAAATAAGGAACATCAAATTAAACTGATAGCATCTAAGTGGAGAACTAAAGGCTGAATCTTTCCAGAAAACAGAACTCAATGTCAAAGACTCACTGTAAAATGCTTAAAGTTTATATCCACTCAAGGCTTAATGCCAAGGAATGAAATCCAGATGGGATAACTGGACTCATAGGCAAATCCATTGAAGGCAACAAAGGTGAAAATAACTCAGGTCTAGAAAAGTAATTAAGAAAATAATTTTGTTTGTATGTTATGTTATTGGTTCTTTGTGTGGTTCCTTTCAGAATAAGATAACAGAAAGCTGGATTGCAAGTCTAATACAATAGAGATGCCCTCGTACTTATCTGCATTCACCTCTTGCATAAATTCATGGAGGAAAAATTATTCTACTGATATGAAGTCACCACCTCTGAATCACTGAGTGTCTGAAGCACGATTTACAACACACTGAGAGAGAATGGTGTTCAGTACTGTTCCTCATCTTCTCTGTCCTGGTGATCTTTCCAGCACTTTGTGCTGCTCACCCTCCTAGACAGAATTCTGGTGGTTGTGGATCTTTCATCTGAAAGTTCAATATAACTTTTTTTAATGTTTGTAAGAAATTACAGAGATGTGATATAATGGAATAAAAAATGGAAGAATAAATCACATTTTATATAGGTACACAAATTCAAGAGTCTAGAAGATTTTTCATTGCTCCTGGAAGAGAAAATGTTTTTGTAGCCAATGAGAAAATTTATATCCTCTGTGTTTTAAAGAGTTTGCCTTTTGGATAATCTCATGTAATGAGCAGTGATTGTGATAATCTTGCACTTCCAGACAGTAAATACAAATCTTCCTCCAAAAGTTTCTATTTAAAAACAGGAAGGATTCTAAAGACTTCCTTATTAGTCCCATTTTGTCCTCCAAAATTACTGCAGGAGATACAAATTTCAGTTTATTGTAGCCCTGAAATTTTGGGGACTAAAAATACAGAGAACAATTATAATTTTAAGATGGGAAAAGTGATGTCACGGGTCACCTTTATCATGTGATGATAATACTTTTAAATTGAGTGCATATACACACACACCCCACATACGTATAATTATAAAAGAAAAAATGGAAATAAATGAAAGAGGTAAAGAGAATCTGTCACTAATGACTACATTTTTTATAAAGTCATAGAATGATTAAGATTTAAAGGGACTTTAAATATCATCTAGATCCAATCCCCTTGCCATGGGCAGGGAACCTACCACCAGACCAAGTTATTAAGAGGCCCATCCAGCCTGGTCTTGGACATTTCCAGAAATGGGAGTCCACAATCTCTCTGGGCAACAGTGCCTCATTACCTTCACAGTGAAATTTTTCTTCCTAATATCTAATTCAAGCACACCCCCCTTTATGTTGCAGCTGTTCCTTCTTGTCCTATCTCTAACCATCCTTGTAAAAAGTCCCTCTCCGGCTCTCTTGTAAGTTCCCTTTAGGTACTGGAAGGCTGCTATAAGATCTCACCAAAGCCTTCTCCTTTCCAGTCTGATTTTTGTTCATGATGAGTATCTGAAAAGTTTCTATGGGCAGATTTTCAAATGTATCTTTAAGAAACATCTATTCTTTAGTGATACCTGATTTTATGTAGTTGCATGTAAGAAAGTATTTCGGCAACAATAGTATACATCTGCACATTTTAATCAGAAAGACAGGTTCCTTCAGAGAGTGGATCTGAGAGGAAGCACCTGAAGTAAGTTTTTAATGGTCACTACTGTAAATGAAGGAAGTTCTGGTAACTGTGTGGAAGAGGTGCTCAGCATGTAGACAGACAAAATTAAGTAGACTTAAAAAAAACTTTGGTGAAGTCCAGACAAAAATACCTTTCTCCATTAGTGCTACTTTAAAATCAGAACCATATGAATCTTTGTGACATAAACTATTAGCTTTCTGTTCAATTATGAATATGCCTCACTTTCCAAACATCAGCCGGAGAATAATTCCCTTTGCTGTTTAGTCCTGTCTCTTTCTATTGCAAACAATAATTTACTGAAATAGCTTTCATAAAATCATTATGTTTTGTCTGAAACTATTAGTATTCTCTTAAGCCCATTTCTTCCTTTGGGTCACTGCTCCAGAATTTCACTTGTGTCATTATTAAATAATTGCTTTTAAGTTACAGTGTCTTTGAGACGATGCATAGCTTGTGCTCACTGTGTTCTAGAATTAAATGTTTATTTTCATTTTCATAATGTTTGTTGCCTGGTGCATTTCTAGAAAGCAAATACATCAACTCTGTATTGTTAAATACCTCCATTCTAGGGCATCAATTTTCTCTTGTGGCCAGGAACAAGTATGTCCACAAAGTTCAGACCAAGTGTACTGTAAAGCATTAGGTCTGATGCTCTGTTGCTGTGACTCTAGAAAATTATGTAGTTTTGCTACATAGGCTGCTTTGGGGTTCTTTTTTATTTAAAATTTATTCAGTGTTTGAGACTATACTGCAGTCTTACTAAAAAAGGCTACACTATAAAAATCTGAAGTATAAAATTGAGTATAAATATTGCTAGTGTTGCAGTACGAAGACTTCTGATAGAGTTTCTGACAAAAAGTAGGAAATTTCAAATGGTACTTGATTCTGTGTTGACAATACTGACGTAAGAGTAGTTACAGGAGTGAACCACCTCCAGAACAATGACGAGGCTTTGTTCAAAAAACTTAGTTGGGGAATTCCAAATTAGAGTCAAGGAGCTAAGCAGTGTGGATAGTCCAGTATCAGCTGCTGGAGTTTTACCTCTTGTGTATTTTACTTGAGAGAATCACAGAATATTCTGAGTCGGAAGGGACCCACTAGAATCATCTAAGTCCAAATGCTGGCCCTGTAGAGCCCCAGAATCACACCATGTGTCTGACAGCATTTTCCAAACACATCTTGAAACCTCCCTTGACACAACTTCAGGCCATTCCCTCAGTCCTGTCACTGGTCACCACAGAGTGGGGATATAGTCAACATATATTTAGTCTGCCCCTCCTCTTCCCCCATGAGGAAGTTGAAGACTGCAATGAGGTCCTCCCTCAGTCTCCTCCACTCTTCTCCAGGCTGAAGAAGCCAACTGATTTCAACTACTCTTCATATGGCTTCCCCTTAATGCTCTTCACCATCTTCGTTGCCCTCATTTGGATACTGTCCAATAGCATTATATCTTTTTTATATTATGGAACTGAAAACTGCACACAGGTCTCAAAGTGAGGACAAAGCTAGACTTCCTGGATGCCAGGGCACTGCTGACTCATACTCAACTTTCTGTAGACCAGGACCCCCAGGGCCCTTTCCTACGGGCTGCTCTCCAACATGTCATTCCCCAACCTGTCCATACATCCAGGGTTGTTCAATCCTAGGTGCAGAATCCAGAACTTGCCTTTGTTAAACTTTGTATGGTTGGATTTCCCAGCTCTCTAATTTGTCAAGGTATCTCTGCAAGGCCTCACTGCTCTCAAGAGAGTCAACAGCTCCTTTCAGTTTTGTATCATCTACGAACTTGCTTAGGACAGTGTCCGAGTCATTTGTGATGATGTTGAAGAACAGAGGGCTGAGGATGGAGCTCTAAGGAACCCCACTAGTGATAGCCTGATGTCACCCCCTTGAATGTAACCCTTTGTGTCCAACCCATGACTCAGTTGCTCACCCAGCATATGATGAGTTTATTCAGCTGTTTGCTGGACATTTTGTCCAGAAGGATCCTGAGAGAGATGATATTGAAAGCTTTACTGAAAATTTGAAAAGATTACAACTGACTTACTTTGAACGACTAGGTGGGTACCCTTGTTATAAAAGGAAGTCAGGTTCAAGAAGCATAAATGAAGCCATGGTGGCTGTGACCTATGATTACAGTATCCTTCAATACTTCCCAGCATAATTTTCTCCATAATTTTACCATCACTGAAGCAAGACCTGTAGTTTCCAATGCTATCCTTCCAGCGTTCTCTTTTGAAAACTGGGGCAAAAATTACCCACCTTCCAGTCATCTGGGACCTCTCCAGTTTTCCAAGACCATTTAAAAGTCACTGAGGGACACCCTACACTAACATTAGTGAGCTCTCTATGTATTCCCATATGTGAATCCTTTCAGGACTCATAGATTTGTAGGGATCCAGGTGGAGCAGCAGATGCACACAAGTTCAAGGTCAACTGGGTGTTTATAACTCTCATCACTCATGGTCTTCCAGCTCAGGGCACTGAGTCCCCCCGTAGTCTGCCATGTGGGGTGAAAATGGAGGCAAAGAAAGCACTAAATATCTTTACTTTGTCCCTGTCACTGAGGTCACCACCCTCATCCAACAAGGCTAATGTAATTTCTGCTAGGTTGCTAAGCAATTATCCATCATTTTTGAAAAATCATGACAGTCAGAAAAGAAGTCTGAGTGAATCTTCATTTGCTAAGTACATTTTGATAAGCTAGTTTCTTCTTTTTTTTATTTATTTGTTTATTTAATTGTTTAATTCTATATAGTCCATGATTCTTTCTCACTTTGGGTAATTATACTGTACACTGACTCTAATTGAGGTCTCACTGATGTCGTGCACAAAGGTACTAATATTTCTGCTTAGCTGGAAGTATTTTTGTTACTGATTTGGGAGACCAGATTTACTGCTTTTATAGCTTTATTCCTTTATTGATTTATTATCTTCCTTATAAACAGATAGATACATGGGCTTTTTAAAATTAATTCTTGTTTCCAGCTGAGAAAATTCCAGCTTGTTTGCAGACCCAAGGCTGCCTTACAGATTCTTGTCCTGAGTGTCTAAATGAATGGATTTTCACTTTGTTCTCATAAATTCCCCCATGCCCCATTACTTCACTCTCTAAGGCTATTCACTTATTTATGTGTAATATTTCACTGCTTTCCTCTCTCTATTCAAAATGACTGCCAACTTCATGATATCATCTAATTTCATTATGTCACTTTAACCTTTGAGCCAAGGTCAGAATCCAGGATTGAGATAGTGACTGTTCCCAATCCTCAATAGATTCCAAGTATGACTTCTTCACAGTTTAATATTTTCTCTTTAATATAATAAAACAGCTATTATCACATGATACTGCGTGCTCTATATAAGCTCATGTCATGTGTATTTGATTCCTCAAGGCTTTAATTATCCTTCCTTAAAAATTTGTTCTAAAAACTTATATGATTTAAGGACAAGAAAATTCATATATATATATATATGTATGTATGCATATATTTCAATTTTTGTTCTCTTTATACATATCAATATTTATCAAATCACTTTTAAGATTTATTCATACAGTGTGATGCATTGGTTCTCCAGAGTTCTCTAAGGGAGAGTATCCTGCTATTGTGTCATAGACAGATTTTTATTTTAGATGCATTGTTTTCAACTTTCATATCATTGTATATCACCAACCCAGGTGCAATACTGTCTGTTTTCCTTGTCAAATATGACAAAAAACATTAATACATCTTTATATACTCAGTTTTGAGTAATAGTCAAAGTATATTTAGTCAACATTTTACTCATGAAGTATAGCTTGTTCTTCTGCGTGCCAGTTTTTCAACCAAAACTTCAATAGATTATTCGGTAAATTTATACCTTGTGTATCACTCTTTAGGTTTCAGCAAACTTTTATGACCAACTTAGAGACTCCAGATATTTTTAACTGAAATCACAACTCATGTTGTGTATCACTGTATGATTGCACCATCTTAATTTAAGCCTGTGTTCTCTCACAATGCTGTAACTATTTGTCCCAAAAGTGAAGGGTTTATGGTTCTCAAACACCTCCTCCACACAGGGTATCTGAATGGTGATGCTTTCTCCACCAGAAGTTAGCATTCTGTTACATTTTAACTTCTATTATCTGAAAGAAAGTGAGTCTTTTGATGTAGTCCCAGGTATATTACTCAGATGCAAACCCAGACCCAAACCCTCAGGTCTCTAATGTAAATGCTCAAAACCCAGTAACTTTGCAAGAAATATGAGAAAATACCAAGTGAGGGATCTATTTTTAAACTCATCATGCAATTAATTCAAATTTCTTTCAAATCCTAACGTTAAAATCCTTAGAAGACTTTTGCCTTTATATCTTGGACAGCTTCTAATAAAGAATACAACGCTGAAATTTCAAGATGCTAAATTTTCACCACTGTGTGCTGATCAGATAAAATCATGGTACTAGAAGCACAAGATTTTTTGCCTATCACTCCCTAATAAGGATGTTTGTGTTTGATAAAAGATATTCTCTTTTCCATGTTCTTTATAGGAAGATAAAGCTCTTTATTTTCCTTTTTTTTTTAATATACTAGAATTTTGCTTTTCATTACTTAAAAAATGTGATACACACTATTATATAAGACCTAATAATAATGTATGCATATTAATGCAAAAATTACTGTGATAATGCTGATGGTGGATATCATGAGAAAATATTAAAAATAGTAAAATATACTAAATCAAACTAAGCAAAATGTTCATAAGCATAGAAAAGTCAGTGATTAATAGTCAGCAGGATTCTAGCTTTCTATGTCACTGCTTGGATTTTATGTGGTGTTACTAAGCAACAAAGGTTACTCTTCAGCAACACTTAGATGCAGTATTTGCAGCTTTAATCAAATCAGCTGCTAAGTGAACAGTATTTTTGTGTAATATGTTTGTCAGTGATAGATAAGCAGTACAAACAAATCAAATATATGCTAATTTATCTTATATAGCACAATCATAACAAGTCTCCTTTTAGTTGGTTAATGGACTTTTCTAATGTACATCTCTGTATATATAAATTATCTTACGGTGAACATTCTTGGTAACAGGCATAATTCAGGCAGCATTTTAGTTTTTCTTCCAAGTTCCAAATAGTATTTACTGAAATGTACTAAAAATGGCTATTAAAGGTGTTATATTGCTATCAAGATAAGAATAGCTCACATAAAAATATCAGAGTCAGAATTATTTTTTATTGCTGTTACGTAATAATTATTTTTAAAAACAGAAGCCCATAAGATATTGTACGTCATTTTTTAATTTTATCTTCTGCTTCTCCCTGCAGTACTAACAGAGGATACTAGACAAAGTGACATGACAGGTTGTTGAAAGATCTGTCAGTTCTGCTGTTTTTGAAATTCCAGTTGTTTTAGAAGTGAAAAGAGCTACCCAAAGAAAGCTTCTCTATTCTGGGCAGCATAGACTATAAAATTACAATTCATATCAGCTACTTGCTAATAGAACAAAGTTTGCTTTGGGTAAAGCATGATGCCTTTAAATTTGAATGGTCATAGATGTGAACATTTCTTATTAATTTGTATGCCACCATATAGGTGGTTTTGCTCTCATAACGATTCTGCAGAAATAATTGTGGAATTCCAAATAAACCCCCCCTCTCTATATATAGATTCTGAAGCTGGATCAATTTAAATTCTATTCTATGATAGATTCTATGAAATGTCTAATAGCTGGAGAAACTGGACAAGAAAAGAAAGACATGAGGAACAAAGAAGTTCTATGTGCCATGCTTATATGTTTAAAATAGTAAAGGTGATAAATTAACTTTGCTTTCTGTAGTTAAGTTTTTTCATAAACAGTATAGGAAGGATAGTAATTGTATCGCTGCTATTGTTGTTATGATAATTTTTTAGAGAATTTTTCATTTAAAAATTCCTTAGTCTTTGTCTTCCTGATATAATTTAAATAATCTACATTGTTTGAGGGAAAGAGGGAAAAAGGAAGGAATGCAGAAGAATGCAGAAGTTCTATCATATTTGCATACAGATTTCATTTGAAATACATGTCAGTCTATGAAGCTCAAAATCCAAACCTTTAAAATATTGTCCCACGAGAATCTTGATGTATCCCTTCAAGTACGGTAGACAGTAAGATTGTACTTGAACATGTTAGTGAATGCAATCTATTTTCTACTTAAAGGATATCTCGCTGGTTTGTATTTTTATGGCAGTGCTTAGGGATGTCATTTGTGTCCTTATTGCTCCTGAGGTTGTGTGATGCAATTTATTGCAGAAGAGGGAGATTATTGCAGAGATATAGCAAACCAACAAGCTTAAATAAGAAAATGTGAGGAGGGAAATATTAAGAAACTCAAATTGGTATATTAGAAAGGTACTCTAAATTAGAAGTCAAGAAACGGCGTAACTGCCTAAAGCTTTAGGGGCAAGGTAGCTTATCCATAGTTTTGGTAGTGTGAGTTTGATGACTTATTTTCTTGCACAGGCCTATCTCATTTTATCAAGAGGCAAAGCCTCTAATCACACTATAAAAACTACAAGTAGTTTAATGCAACTTTCTAAATGCAGTGGAAATAAAGTTGGTATGATTTCATTGGAATAAACAGGTTTTCAAGCACATATTTTGAAATTCATATTCTGAAATATGGACCCCATTCACATAACTTGTGTATGCACTACCTGCTAATTTAATGTATGCAGGTAGTTAGTGAAAAAAGGATCTAATCCCAGTTGCAGTGGATCTGGTGAAATTTTTTGGGTTTATGAGCATTTCAGTCTCCAAAAAGTATCTAGGGCTTTCAATATTGCATTAACATTACCATTTGGATGCTTACCTTTTTGGAGCCCTGGAAATAATTTTCCAGCTGTGGTCAATTAACACAAACAAATCCTAATAATTTTTCTTCTCCTCTAGAAAGTAATAAATCATCTTTTAAAAAGTATTTTGCTAGTATTATATCTCCCTCTACTGGTAAAATAGTATTAATTTTGAAAGCAGACCATAATTAAAAAAGAATGCAACACAGTAGCTCTTTTCAAACAAAAAGTCTCATGTTGAATATTTTAAAGAGAAGAACGATAATTAGGTCTTAGTATTGCTTCAAACTTAGGTAAAGCAGGAAGTTCAGACAAGGGTTGCTGATTTATTCTAGGGAGATGGATCTTTGGGGAAAACTGACATTTTCAGTGCAGGGGTTAGCTGGAGTTCTCACAGTAAATTCTCTTAAAAACAGAACAGAAAATATGTAAATATGTTAGTAGCCTAAAAATACTCTACAATAAAAGAAAATACCAGGAAGCCCAGGTTATCCCCTGGTGCCAACTAACAATGTGACACAATTAAAGCTTGTTATATAAAATTAGAAGTACTGATTATTAAAAATAAATGATGGCTGTAAAAATAGAAAGCATTTACCCCTTTGTTAAAATTATTAGAAAACCTCTAAACCAGTGCCATATGGATAAGTATAGTAAATGTGTATTCAGTAGGGAAACCCTCAACATTCTGAAACAGATTTAAATCAAACAGATCAAGAATACCTTGTGCATTATACCTTATTGACTAGTAAAACTGGACTTAAGAAGGAGTCTTCATTCTCCCTCTGTTTTTGCTCTAGTTCCCCAAATATACACAAGAGGAAAACTGTGGTGCAAGCCTCTTCTGCTTCTTTAGAGCATAGATGAGCCCACTTTCTGAATAATTTTTTCCAGCTAAATCACTAGAAACCAAGTACCTGAAATCCTAAGTTTTTCTTAGGATTTGCAGCATAAGAGACTGCTATGGGTGACACATTTTGCCCTTGTTTTAAAGCACATGTGGAGGAATTGTTTGGGTCACTATGTAGCTTATATATAATATCTTTAGGACGACAGAACTCATTCTGAAGCCAGTAAGTTTCCTTTCTTCAACACAAATATTTCTCCCTCTCAGGTGAGTGCTGTTAAAAGCAGAAACCATACAGAAGGATGACCCAAGTTACATTTTAGGTGAATGTTTGATTTTGCAATTTTGAGTAAATATTTTGGTCAACATAGTGGATGAACTAAACCTTTGGTGACAGAATGCTCTCATTCTTCAGAATTTCTCTGTTTCATGGTAGTGAAGATGTGATGAAGGTGATGGCATTGATGACGAACACGTTTCACTGTGTGTTTTTCCAGAAATTTATCAAAATAAAATAAAAGCTTAATAATTATCCAAAACATTTTTTTTAATTTTAATATTAAAAAAATAATAAACCCTCTAAAAAAAATTAAACCCTCAGAAAGTCCAAGTAAGCATAAGAGAGAGAAAAGCTGAGAATAAAAGAAAGGAAGGAAGTGGGATGGAGGGGAGAAAACAAGAGGGACAAAGGCAATAGGAAGGAAGGAAGATGGTTTTCATGTTTAAAAAAGGAGAAACAAAAAGCTGTGCTGCCCCACCTTTGGATGAATATAGCATGGTATTTAACCGTGTGATCAGATGAATATCCTTTCTGTACTGTTGGTGTCAAGGTAAATTGATTCATTGCTCATGGTGTGCACTGTCAGCGTCTATTGTTATCTTTTATTTTCTTGCTTGTCACTTAGATTAATAACATTAGTGCCTCTATATGCTGGCAGCTTTATTTCCTATGTCAGTCAGAGGAATTTGCTCTGCACAGGTAATTTCTCTTCTGTGGATTTCTTTGTAGTACTTCTTTCATTAGTTTAAATTGGCAGTAAGAGCACATTGTATCTCCTGATTACTTGCATGAGTTCAATATTTGTAAAAGCATGATGATGCAGTCACTGAATACATGTAATTGCTTTCATTTTCACTGTTTTCTGCTTGTGCTTTTTTTCACTCAATTTTGAAAGAATGTAGTCGACAGCTAATTGAAAACCCCAGAAAAAGTAATAATGCTTTTGTATGTATAGCACTGAATGAATCTTTCTTTTACTTCAATATTAAATTGCAATTAACCAAATACAATTAGAGATAAATACAACCTACTTCTATTGCAAATAAATCCTACATATTATCAATTACAATATCCTGCTAAAAGTAGAGCCAGAAGAGATGACAACTGATTTTGATGCAATGGGAATCAGGGTTGGAGACACTGATATTAGACTAGGGCTCCTGTTGTTAATATTTTAATTCATTACACTGAAATCCAGAATTTGCTAGCAAAATGTCAGATGATGCAAATCTTTAAGATGTTGTCAAAACAGAAAAGGACTGGAATCCTATTAGAGTATCATCTGTAAAACAGTGATCTAAGGCAAACAGGAAAAATGCCATAATAGAAAAGTGCAAGATCATGAATTTAGGGACTAAGAAACAGATTTTCTCCTATAAGCTAGGATCTCGGCAGCTGCAGATATCATTCAAGAATAAACCTGCATGGGTGAATTTATTCACAAAGGGGAAGAATAATGTGACCTCAGATAACAAGTTGCTTCCATTTGAAAGAGAAAAATATTAAAGGCTTACTACAAAAGACCACTGAGCCTGTGATACTCTGTGAAGTACTATGTTTAATTCTAGTAGTAGAAGTTTAAAGAAAATGATAACTAGAAAATAGCAGGCAGTAAAGTAGAGGAAATTATTTGTAATGTACTGAAAATAATAGCTATATTAACAGATTTTGGATTTGTTTACCATTTTTAATCCAGTGTGACTAATCAGTTAAATTGCCAGTAAGATAAAAGGGTGCTGGCAGAAGTTGAATTATCCAGATCAATATCTGAATTTGTGGTTGGTGTCTTCATCAGGGCTTACAATTGCTAGACCTTTTTTGATGCATGTTGGGAGAGATGGGATCCACATATCTAGAAAAGGCAGGGGCACCTTCACTAGTAAATTGACCAACATAGTTTTCTTGCACATACAAAAGTTTAAAGAAAATTTACTAAGTCTGGACACCTCAAGTGCATATATACCAATGCAGTTATTCTGGACTACAACTAGGAGGAAGTGGAACTCTATGCCCTGTCTGAGTGTTATGATGTTGTAGGAATCAGAAAAACTCACGTTACTCAAAGATCACAACAGACAGCTACAAAGTGTTTCAGAAGGATAGGTAAGAAGGAGGAGAAGGTGGAATTGCACTTCATGTAAAACTGAAAACTGAGTGTATGAAGTTGAGCTATGGAGACTACTAAAGTTCTATTGAATTCCTGTCAAGATTAGAGGGATCATCATGAAACTGGAATTTTATGACTTTCCAGTCAGAGTGATAAGGTCAAGAAAACTTTAATTTGGCAACTTGAAGAAGTTTTGTGTCAATAGAACATGCTCCTCCTTGATAGAGAGTTTTCATTACTGTTACTTGTTGAGAAAACAACGTGGTGTTGCACAACTTGCCCATCAGGTTTCTGCAAGTCACTGAGGACTGCTTCCTGCTGCAGATGCAGGACATGCCAGCTAGAAAGAGCACGTTACTAGATTTACTATTCACAAACTGAGAAAACTTACTTGACCACATAATCAACATGGGTAGTCATGGATACACCCATCATAACATTGTGGAGTTTAAGATCCGGCTGAGCACTCTTGACATCAGGAATAGGACACATGCCTCGAATTTTGGAAGACCCAAATTTGGTTATGTTCAGAACCCAGACACAAGGAATTCCTAAGGAAAAAAACAGGTAGGACAAATAAGTTTGTGAGTGCTGGGAGGGTTTTCTTTAAAAAAACCTTCTGAATGGCTGAAGAAAGGTAAGAAGTTCATCCCTCAAAAAAGTAAAAGAAGAAAGCAGAACATAAGACTACCTGGACTTAACTATGAGATTTTGGATGTGTTTAAAAGCAAAAGAGAAGCATGTTAACTATAGAAATGAAGTTAAATAGGCAAGAATGACTAGAATCTTGATAGAATGTGTAGAAGTGCAGTCAGGAAGGCAAAGGTTCAGCTAGAATTAAAATTGGACAAGAGTGAAGTCAAGAAGAAAGAGCTCCTCAGACACAGGAGCAATTAACAGAAGCATTGGGAAGATGTAGCACACACTGTTACACAGGGCAGGGAAACTATTTATTAATGCTGGTGAGTCAGAAGCTCTCTATACCTTATTTGCCTCTGTCTTTACCATCACATGGTCAAGTAGCTATGACAACATGTGTTGACTTTCCAGTAGTGGAGGAAGGGTTGATCTTCAGCCTCTTTCAAAGTCTCAGCCCACATAAATCTATGGGCCTCAATGTAATCCAAGCCAAGGCATTAAGACAAATATCTGACAATGTTGCAAAGCCACTATCTATAATATTTGAAAAGGGGTAGAGAGTAGGGTGTATCCCTTATGATTGGAAGAGGCAAAATGTCACAGGCTTGTCAGCTTCAAGCAGTGCCCTAAGGAGGACCCAGGAAATTACTGGACGATTAGTCTTACTCCAGTCCCTGGTAAAGTAATGGGAAGAGTATTCCTAGAACTTGGTACAAACCAAATGAAGCAGGTGGCTGGGAAAAACCAGAACAGATGTATGAAAGGGCAAATCATTGCAGAGTAATTGGATCCCTGTCTACAACAAAAAAGGACATTTACTGTTGAGATAGAATTACTTGGGATTTAGGTAACAAATTGATCTAATTGATGTCCCCGGAAAACTCCAGAAGAGACTGCGTAAAAACAACTACTTTTCAAATGGATACAGATTAGTGAAATAAATATGAGACCTTGCACATGTAGATTTATTGTGTGGAATTAATTTGTCAGAAATGTTTACAGTATGGATACATTAATCTGATTCACTTTCTCTAGGATGTCTTTGTAGTCAGTGAGAAACAGGAACAAAACAAAGAAACAAACAAAAAGCATTACAAGGATAGAACTCAATTGCATATTATAAGCAAAATATATGCAAAGTAAATTTGCTTAATATTATGTGCAGTATTATATTGGTTTCTGTCAAATCACAGAAATTATGGAAAACTGAACAAATAGGAGGCCTGTCAAAATAAAACATAATCTAAATTATTCCAGTCAGTAACACATTATCTATTACAGTTCTGCAAATTTTTCTGTGAGACAGCACTCTAAATTAACCTAATATATCTGGCTTTTTGCAACCTATTTACAGAGAACTAATATATAGAAGATGATGAAAAGAAGCATAAAAGATATAAAACAAAAATTATGAAAGGATGCAAATGAATGTGAAGAGATATAAATGAAAAGAAAACACCAAATCATCAAGCACATAAAGCCTAATCTAAAGCCAAGCAAAAAAATCAACCAACCATCCAACCAAAAAATAACCAAAACAACAACAACAACAACAAAAAAACAAAAAAAAAAAAAAAAAAAAAAAAAAAAAAAAAAAAAAAAAAAAAAAAAAAAAACCCCAAAAAAAAATAACAAAGAAAAAGCAAGAAAAAAACCCCAAAATCCCCTAAAACTATCACTTCATTTTCCTTACAGGAAAATCCCAAAACATAGGAGTGCTACAAGGTTCTCTAATTGCACAGACTCTTTGTCTTAAATTTTTAAGAGGTCTATTGAAGGAGTTGGACAGATAAATGCCACAAGTTGAAGGTGACAAAATTACATATGTTTTGAAACCCAGGAGTTAAGTGGTGCTAGAGGAGTATTTTGAACTAAATGGTAAACACGGTTTCATCAGTCATCCTTATTTAAAGATATAATCTGTTCTCACTTGAATATTCACAACGGCTTTAAAGGACTTCAAAAGAGAACTTTCTTTTTTATAATTTATTTAGATCAACTTGAAGATTTGCTGTTGCTTTCAAAAAATATGATTTTATACCAATGATACTGGTACATGTTTGAGCTAGCTGTTTTCAGAATTAAAGTTTCTTAAAGTAAAACTTCACCAGCTCAAGCTGAATGAGAACTATACTGAAATATAGTTATAGTAAAACTTAATGTAATAAACATGTAAAATCAAATTGTTTCAGGACATCTTAAAATCAATAAAAGACAAAGACAGTATAAGGTGTACTGTTTCCTTGGACCCATTATTACACTCTCCTTCTCAGTGTAACAGTTTTGAAAAGCAGCTCAAGACAGAGACCTATCAGACTTATAAACTAATTTCACTCTTGCACTGACTGCCAAAGCTAGTAATGAAACACTAAGAGAAACACCACAAATTCTTTAACTGCTGCAAAAATCGACATCAAAGGCTATGAAGCTAATGTTAAAGCATTCAATATAAAAATAAAAATATACAAAGTTTGATAGTCTTATTTCACACTCACCAGAAATATACAATAGCACTTGAATTTTGTATTATTATAATATAATACCAGATTGCAATTCTCTGATATTGTATTATTATATAACATAATTGTAATTCAATGCTGTACCATGATTATTATAATAAAAAAGCTCATAGGCTTGTCAGTTATTTCCAAAATAACCCCAAAAACACTTAGGCATCTAGAAAACTAAGCAAATTCCATAAAGTAAACATTAATTCTTTATTGCACATCTTAACTCTACATGCAGAGTATAGACAAAGTTGGGCCCTTCAGAGAGGCATCACATCAAAGCTAAACAAAGATCTGGCTAAAGTAAACCACCAAAAAACCATTGAGAGTAGGAGAAAATATTTATCTCAGGCTTACTTAAATTTGCAATAAATAATCCTGAACATTCTATGATGAAGTAATTTGTGTAAAACTGTTTTACCCCATCAATGTATGTTCAGCTTAGCTGATCAAGTTGCTCAAGGGATTGGATGAGATTTAAAATCATCATCAGGCTTAACAATCTGTTGATAATTGAATTTTTCAGTGCTTCAAAATGAAATGTTACTATACATACATAAGCATAAAAATTTAAGACATTTTAAAGTCATATAATTAATTGTCTTGGATTTACGCGATTTATTTATATAAAAATGTATATTTATATATGAAAAAAATAGCAACATTAAGTCACTGTTGCATTCCTTTCTACTTTTAACAGAGGGAATAAAGCAATCAACTGATACTATGAGGTAAGGATAACTTTGGACACATTTAACATTTTAAAAAGAAAGGCAAGTAATATATCTTACAAATTTGAGCTTAAGTAAAAAAATACTTCCATGAATCCCAAACTTTGTGTAATTCCATTGATACTAATTGATGCAGTAAAAACTATTTTAAATAGTGTTATTGGTGCCTTGATGATTGCACAGAAATATTCTTCAAGCTATAGGAAAGAAGATGATTTTTTCTGTTAAAAATTAATTCAATGTCATAAAACTCTCATGGTGTCAAGGAATGTGTTGGCTTTTAATGGAAAATCACCAAAAGCCTTGCATTGTTTTTGGTCCCCTCTTTAATTATTAAATCAGCATAGATATTTGCTAATTAAAGACGTCTCATCATTTACTGAAGTTAATGGGAATCAGTCTAGGATCATACATAGTGGAACAACATAGTTCTTAAACTTAGCTCAGTTAGAGGACTGCTTAGTGCTAGGAATGGCAACTGATCACTAACCTTACTTCAAAATAATGCATTTAACATAAATTGCATGTCTGTACAGCAGTATTAACTACAAACACTTGCTAAACACTAGAAAAAATATGCCCAGGAATTATTTATTATAATTTAGGGGGTTTCCAATATTTTAAGAAAGATGAAGGTGTAAATGAAGATAAAGTTTGCTCATTCTCACTCGGAATATTCTGTACTTTATTCTGAATTATTACTGAGATTTTTATTCATTATAATTGCAGAATGCCTCAAGATTAAATTCTGAATTTCTTCCAATGACATGCGCATTTGATAGTATTAGGAGTTTGAGATTTAATGGTCTTGGGAAGCTTAAATTTTATTAAACTTTTATTAACCAAGGATTTTCTCAGTGTAATTGAATAACCGAAAACACTTGAAGCTTTGCTGAATTAATAGAGATTAAAATCATGCAATAGTTTTAAAAATAAATTAATAATTGAAATTAGATTTCACTTTAAAATATTTTTACTTGAAATAAAACAAAACCAGGATTGACAGTTTATATTTACTTGTCCAACAGCATATTCTTCCCATCTTCAGCTCAGGTTTTTTCTGCACAGATCTTTATAGAAGATATTATGCTTAGCCCAGAGTTTTTATTCTTTATGCTACAGTTTTGTTTCCAGTCTCTATGAACCAGCACTTTTTCAACAAGAAATAAACCTCTAAATCATCATACAAGTTGATGTGCTATTAGTATCCTAATATTGCTATGTTTATCAAATATTTTCCTACCTGTTATGGTAAAAAATATAACAGCATGTTCTCTCAGAAAGTTGGAGATCATCTTTCAAGGGTTTTTGCCCCAAATAAATCATCGTGGTTTAACCCCAGTAGGTAGCTAAGCACCGCACAGTTGCTTGCTCCATCTGCTCTTGTGAGACGGGAGAGAAAATGGGAAGGGTAGACATTAGAAAACTCATGGGTTAAAATAAATAATGTGTAATAGGTAAATCAAAAGCCATATGTGCAAGCAAAGCAGATCATGGAATTGATTCACCACTTTCCATTGGCAGGCAGGTGTTCAGCTATCTCCAGGATAGCCAGGCTACATCATGCGTAATGGTGACTTGGGTGGAAAAACACCATCACTCCAAATGCCACCCCTTCCGTCTTTCCCCTGCTTTATATGCTGAGCATGTTACAATATGTTATGGAATATTCTTTCAGTCATTTGGGGTCAGCTGTCCTCTCTGTGACTTTTCCCAGATTCTTACGGACCCTCAGCCTATTCGGTAGTGGAGTTTACATGTGTCATTCTGTTGTACAAATTTTGCAGCTTGTGAAAAGCCTAATTTCTTGCTAATGTGATTAGGTCTAATACACTATCCTTTGTAAACAAAGACTACATCTTCATAATAATTTATCTGTCATGCAGGGCAATGTATTATTACCAATAACATATGTGAAAGACAATTTCAGATTTTGAAAATAAATACATTTCTTTTCAGCTGGTACACACATAAAATAAGAATGCAAGTGTACACAATTAACAAGGAGCACTCTACACAATCTGCAAATCATGGATAGTTCCAATATTCTTTATTTTTGTTTTACCAGATCCACCAAGCAGACCCACACTAACAACTTGTAGCATGTGTGATTATCACAGCTTAAAAAATGTTAAAAATAGTTTACTGTGATGAGATTCCTCCAAAGCAAGGAAAGAAAAAAACACTTAATTTGAAAAATATATATTTAACTTGTTCCACTATTTAGAGTAATTTCTGTTGGTTTGTGGCAGTTTTTATGGTGAGCATGAGAAGTTTTGAAGTAGGCTTTTTCCCTGGACTGCAGAAAGAGCCACTGAAATCTTTGAAAAATAGACTTGTACTGAAGTAATTTATTCTCAGTTGAAATGGACAGGTTTCAGATTCTTCCCTTTTTCTCCTTTACTTTATAGTTCACTCATCAGAGTGTCCATGCTGAATCTCAGAAAACTTCATACTGAAAATAACTTCAAAATCAACATGTGTGTACTTGTTCTAGCTTTGCCAGAGCAGAAATGTTTCAGCAGGGGGAAGCTTAGAAAGAAATGGCTTGATCCACTCTGGTTCGTTCATATCACAGTAATTAACATTGAATGACATAGCTATAAAAGATTTATAGACTTTAAACTTGTAACTATTGGCCCATCATGAAAAAAATAATTGCTACCATAAGTCACAAAGCTGCCTAAGGATCCATTGATCTGTCATAGAGTGTTTTTCTGGGCTTAGTAAATGGACATATGAGATACATGAAACACTCCAAAAGCAGAACATCAGCCTCAGAATGTCTGCTTTCTGTCCTGAGAATTCCTGGAGTAATGTCTCTGTTTTTCTAAGGACAAATTACAGATGTAGTAGTTGAAATTGCCTCAAAACAGTATTACCATCAGGGGTCATAAATAGAACATTGAAGTTCTGTTTTTGCTCAGAAAAGTAGAATTTTTTGCCAACTGGGGAAAAAAAAAAGTGTCAGGCATATAGATATAGTCAAATAGATATTGATAAAGAGTTGTTAAAAAAAATGAATATATGCACGACGTTAGTATGTCTATTAATGTTTTTTAATGAACTATTCATAGACCTTAGGATATTAATGTATTTGTGACTATTCAGTCAGTCTAAATCAGCAAGATGTATGATTATGTTGAGGTAGTAAAACATTAAACTGTGCTATCAAGAGGACACAGCTTAAAGGCTACTGAAAACATCCAAAAAGCAAACCAATCTAAATTTAAAATAAAACCAAGAAAAAACACAAAACCACAGCCAATCTGAGAGAAATGTCACCTCCTCTCAGAAAACCTTTCTATTTTAGTAGTAAGAATTGCATTGTTGTTATATCTGAGCTCCTGGCAAATCAGTGTCTGCTTGACAGGTATATGCTATGAATATATTGTGAGTTTCAGAGTTTCAAAATGTCTGTAATATGGACTATAAAACTGTAAATCACATTAGAAACAATCTCCAATACAAATCAGCCTACATAATATTTATGAAACAGGGTGTTTGGTTTATCACTGGCAGATTTATTTCATAAGAAACTTGGAAAACTTTGTAAAGATAATTTCACTGTCAAACACCAACTAAGTTCTATCCATAGTTTAATGAATCCTCTTTCAATCACCACATTGCTACAATACTGATTTGTGTATGCATACATGTTGTGGTGTACATTTTGGCTTTATCAAATTTCTGCATGCTTCTGTTATTTGTTTTATATTGGTTTGTCCCCATACCCCCATGCTAAATCCTTTTGGTTTTTCCCGATTTATAGGTCCTGTCAATCACTCTGTAGCCCCACCCAGAAGCCTGGAAAGTTCTGGTGAGGCTGTGGAGTGATTCGTCAGGTTCTTGGTTCCCCACTCACTTTTTTATGTATGGAATTGTTCTTTTGTTCTGGGTCACTCCCCCCTTTTCTGGGATTGGTTCTAGATTGTCCCCTGCCCCTGTCCACACCCCTTGTACTTAAGCTGAGACCACAGAGAGAAAACTTCACGTCTACATGGGTCACCCTCTGGGTGAAATAAAACCCAGTTTAAACCCACATGAAATCCTCCTTTCTTCCTCTCCGTCACCACGCTTCTGCCTGAGGCTAAGACCTACAACGTGGGAAAGGTACCAAGCCGTACCCTTAAATGTGAGTTCGGTGAAAGAGCGAGCAGGGAAGCAGCTCTGAACCCCTTTTCCCACACACGCACATATTTGTCTTCTTTTGCATTAATGTGTGGTATTTAGCAATAACACAAACATGGCAACATGTTTTATAAAAAGAGGATAGGTCAAAGTTATGGTTGAAAACAACCAGTTGAGTAGAAAAGAAATGTATTGTATTGCATAAGTGTTCCTCTGCTTTTCTCTTTCTGCTTTTATCAATTGCTTCTGCAAGCTGTTCCAGCTTTGCAACTGCTGGCAAGCTGTTCGTCATATCACCTAACCTAGAAATTAAGGCACTTTATAATACCTGAAAAAACCCAAGAGGAGCCACCTTATAAGTATTTTGTAAAGCCTGAACAGTTTTTCTTACCATAAATGACGCAGTGGTGTCTTTAAGAAACCCTGGTGATGAGCACAGGATGAAAGAAGAACTGTTTTTACAGCTTGCTTGTAGGAATTGGAACACAACTGAATTGTAAGTTCCCTTGGGTTATGAATAAATCTTTTTAGCAATTTTAGTGACGATCATTGGTATTTCCTGGTAAATATTTTTTTAATGAAAAAGAGAGTTTAGGCAAAAATAGTAGCAATAAAATTGTAATTCTGATTACAATTTTAAAAATTACTTTTTGTATAAATGAAAGACCAAAATACTCAAATGCTAACTTCGTGGGGAAATATAAAAACCAAGTAAATAATGGAATTAATTTCTTGCATATTTCTAAAAGTAATATTTAGCTATTTAAGTTTTCCTAAAGCTACATTTTAAAGTTTTGGATACCACTAAAAATTCCAACATTTTAAAATACTACCTCAATTTAACAATCTTCAAAATATCAGAATTTATCCAAATTGATAAAGGGAATTCAGTTTTCAATGCTCTTTGATAGCACAATATTTATCTATTTTTAAGGTATGTACCACCTCCAAAAATATGAAGCATGATCTGATTTACTGAAGCTTTTGTCTATCACAAAGGAAGTTGAGCAGCATCACTGTGTTTTTCAGTTCACAATAGCACTGTAATTCATTTAAAGTTAAATGCTTCTACTGTGTATACTCGTCAAAAAGTACTTGCTTTAACATCATCATTAGTTTACAAATTTCTGTCAAATCAAAAGTATGTAAAATTAAGATTCTACATTATGAAGCTGAAAGCGTGTTTGTTTTCATGAAATACCTCTGTGAGAAATATACTGTCATTTAATTTGCTTGTTCACAATTTAGATGAAGATCAAAGTAGAAAAGTTCGAAAGAATTGCTTAGGAGGATGTTTGCCGTGTTCAATCTGTGACAAATTAAATTTTCTGGAAATGTTTACAAGAATGATATTTTCTCTTCCTTTGAGCAACTGTACCTGTTCAGCAGGAGGAAATTCATGCAATGAGAGGGAGCAAGCAGGAAACTGGCAGTGTGCACAGATTTCTGGAGGTTCCTACAGAACGACAGCTCTGCCTTTGGCAAGTTCTGAAGTCAAGCCTCAATTGTGACAGCAGGGCTGAAATCCAGGAAAACACTGAATTGCTGAAAAAGAAGCTAGGCTAGACTGAAGACTGTATCAATTACTAGTAAGGAAAACATTATTTTTATATCTTTTAGTATAAGCTGTCACACACAGATCTGAGATTTTCTTACGTAAGTGTGTAAGGCATTTCATAATGAAATGCATTACATACACCTATTCTGCGCAGGTTACCCAGCCATCATCTTCAAACTTCCAGGGAGACATGGGAGGGCAGATACTTTTAGTTCTCTGGATATCTCTGAGCAGCTTTTAACTGAACTTCTTGAATGCTACAGACAACTGTGCTTTGCTGTTGAGGGCAGGAAGACTTAGCTCTTTATGAGATATGTAGCATCAGGTCACCACACACTTTAGCTCACACAGAGTCCCTTCCTAAAAATTCCTTTCTGCCTCTCCTTCTTCTTCACACTTTTCCCATGTTCCAGCATGGATCTTCTCCATGTCCTTCAGGAACAGCCTGCTCCAGCATAGCTCCTCCTCCATGGTCTACACTTCTACTAGAAAAGCTGCCCCTGTATGATTTTCTCTCCATGACTCAGAGTTCCTGAAAGGAATCTGCTGCAGCATGGGCTAGAACTTGGGCTGCAGTGGATATCAGTTCCATTGTCAGTTCTCCATAAGCTGCAGGGGAATCACTGTCTAAATGCCTGGAGCAACTAATTTTTTCATTTACACACACAGGTACCTTAAGTTTATTGTGGTCTTAGTGATTCAGGAATCAAGGGATTGCTGTAAAGAAATGCACACTTTGTGTGAGGGGGACACACACCTTCTTCAAAAGCTGAAAATTTCCAGTTAAGGATACCATTAATTGGGGTTAAACTTAAATATGTAAATCAGTTAAATAATGTGGCAAATGGACTGCTGGAATATAGGGAGCAGAAAAAGAGTCTACAACAGAAATGGCAATGATTCCATTAGCCTTCAGAGAGAAAGGGAAAGGCAGATGAAAATCATCTGTGGAAAACTGAGTAGTTCCGTGGGGCAAGATATGGAGAAAATAATCTGTAGTAAAACTAGTACCTCTGCTGAGCCTATAAATATTACCATCTTCTTAATATTGTAGAACTTTATTTTAAATATGTAGGCACTGATAAAAAGAAAGAGAGAAACCTACCTCCCATTTAAAACAAAGTGGTGCTGATGCTGATATTTAAGGCATATTAGAATAGTGACACAGCATACTGGATTTCTTTTAAAAATGAGTATTTCTACCTTTTGTTCCATCAAATCCTCTTTGCTCTAATCTCTAATAATCAAAATTTCATTGTTCCATTCTTTTCAGACACTTTAGTCTAAGAAGCTGATTTGTCAGCAGTAAATGCAGTTTCTGTGTGTGATAAGTGAATGTCTGTATAGTGAGCTCTAACATACAATAATGTACAAAAATCAATAAATATGTAGTGCTCCGAGATATCTGTCTGTCTATTAATTGCCAGCAGAGTGACAGATTGATGCTTGTTAAAATATATTCAATTCATGCTGTAAGATCTCAAAGTGCTGAGTAGAAAAAATGCCAACTAGAAATACCCAAGTCAGCATAAAAGATTATCAGTAAGTTTTCAAAAAGAGAAATACCAGTCAGCAGAATAAAAACTACATTTCTGTATGATTTTGATCTTTTTAAGCTAAGAATACTCCAGTGCCATTTAAGAGGACACTGTATAAAATATCATCAGTAGTTAACCTGTCTACCAAGTGCACAGTTTAAGCCTTACAAACTTACATTTATTAGAAAAAGCAGGTACCAGCCACCCAATGCCAGATCTCATGAGAGGAGCAGAAGAAAGTGGGGCAGTGCTTATGGTCCCTGCAGAGAGTTCAAACTGGAAGTGGCCAAGTACAACTGGTTTGCTGCCTGCTCTACTCACCCACAGGTTTAGGCTGCAAACATGATGCTTGTACCAGACAGGAAGTGGCCATGCAAAACTACCTGAAAGCTTGAGATCTCCAGGGAATTAGAAATACATCTTTCAAAAGAATTACCATTTTATAAAAGTACAAGGTGATGGTGACCTGCTGAAAGAAAAGCTTTGCTGTTATTTCCACCCAAACTGACCCCAAAAGGACTGAAATAGCTATCCAGACCTCAGGTTGCATGGAGTGCAGCATCAGGAAGCCCCTCTAACACCTAAACACAGGGGTGGATGCTATAGTGTCAAGTGTGCCCAGCTAGAAGTACTTTTCAAACAAGTGGCTATGTTACAAGAGACACACAACAGGCAGCTCAGTATCTCAGAATGTGAGTGATAGATCAGTACTACTGACTGTGTGTTGTCCCAGGCTGAGCAATGGCCTGGCCTGGAGGCCATGCAAGAGGAAGACAAGCCTGAACTCAACCTTGAGCTGACTGACACAAGTAACCCAGAAGATGAGTTACTACTTGGGCAGAAGGAAGAACTTTCCCGTAAGGAAGGCCTACATAAAAATACAATGCTCTGAGGATGAAGAATGAAGACATGAGTAACAGAGGAGAAGTTCAGGAGAAGTTAATCATGAGAATTCGATCCAATTACCCACCTACACTAAAAACAGTGCCACCAGAAAAGTATGCAAAGTAATCAGAGATTTCTTGTTGAGAGCCCCCGATTCACTCATTATCATCCAGGCAATATCTCTAGAGAATTTTTTCATTCCTACCAGTACATGTAGGGTCCAATGCTTGGAAAATTTAATGTCAGAAGTATTAATTAATATCTTCAGTTTGAGCTTATGAAGACAAATTCAGTAATTCTTTAGTTTGTTTGCTATTTCAAAATGCTCCTGCTAGCAATAATAAATATATATATCACTGGAATATCACAGCTTTCCAAACATGTATGCAAACACCTAGGAGACTTTCCATATAATCATAAATTTATAATTTTATGTGGTTTGGATCATTGTATTCTTTAATGTAAATTGATATATGTGTAAGTAATGATAAAACCATAGGATGGTTTGGGTTGAAAGGGACATTAAGGATAATCTTGTTGCAGTCTCCCTTCCCAGTGAAATGGCAGGGACACATTCCATTAGACCATGCTGCTCAGAGCCTCATTCAAATTGGCTTTAAAATCAACTAAACTTCTTAATTTTAAAATTCTTCTTCCTTCAAAAATAATTAGACTCTTCCTCTTTGTTAAGAACCACAGTGTTCTTTATCCTTTATTATTGCTGTTACCATTAAAAGTGTGAGTCTGCACATAAAATAATTACTTATGAGGAAACGCTAGAAAATGCTTGAATAAAATAGTGATAGTTTTAGATTAGTTTTAAAGAGATGTGGTAGCATGTGTTATTTTGAAGTTTTATGGCCAATGGTTCAGCTAGCTCCTACTTCCCCCTTTATGGTATGTGCCCAAATATTCCTTCCCTTATTTAACAAAATTACATTGGCTTTTCACATAATTTAATTTAAAAAGCATTCTGATTTTGATATTGCCTACTATGAAAGTGAATGAATAAATAAGAAATGGCAACAAAAACATAGTGATATCTATATTACATCTTTATGGAGTATGTGTTGCTTTTGTGATGGACCAGACTAATGCATCACCAGAATGGCAGCTCTTATCACAGCTACTCTGATGATGTATTAATGTAGCATATAATCATAGTGCTGTCACTGTGATAATTCAGTAGTGTGCTACATCATCAGATTAATGATGAAAAAATCTGTGCCCAAGAAAGAAATCACTGAGAAGTTTTTTTTAATTCTACAATACTCTGTGTGTGCACTTGAATAGGTCTACAGAGACAAAAGTGTTTTAATAGTTGTGCTCCCCTACTCTACCTTCTTTCTATTTCTATCTTCTGTTTTTATCTCCTTCCTTTCCACTTAATTTATCCTTCCAGATTATCTTTCCCTTTGCAGATTTCAGCTCCTATTGCTTCCACCTACTGCCCTTTCTCTCTTTATCCTGATATAGGATAACACAGGTCTAGGGTAGGTCATATTCTTCCCTGCTATCCACTTGTCTCCTGTCCTTTCCTGCTCTGCTTTTCCATCATATACTTCCATTATTTCTATATTTATTACTCTGTCTCTCATCCTTCTGTTGTCCTAGGTAATCCCTGTGGCACCTATTCTACCTTTCTGAAAATGGCGAGCTCTGGCTTAAAAATGTATATTTCATTAGTATTCTGTAATTGCCATAACATTGTCTTTTCCTTCATTATCTCCTACATGTTTTCAAATGAGGCAGGGCAGGGCAGGGCAGGGCA
>VWZU01008467.1:0-18537 GCA_013397095.1 Sterrhoptilus dennistouni | reverse complement strand
GGAAGGGAAGGGAAGGGAAGGGAAGGGAAGGGAAGGGAGCTAAATGTTCTTACAGTTGATCACTAATGGAAATAGGAAATGAGCTGAAAAAATATGTTCTGTAGAAGGACAGCTTGTCTCCCTGAATTTTCTTTTGATTTGTCTTGTCAATGAACAGCAATTTAATTGCCATTCCTATTAAAAGCTCACAGTTCTCTAAACAGGGAGCTACAGGTCTGGAATAACAAATCGAAATATGTCCCACACCTTGGATACCATTGTAATTGTCACAACCAAGAATTTATTTTTTTCTAATTTTGGGTTGTTGCTTGTTTGTTTGTTTAAAAGATTTCATCTTGATCTCTTAAACATTAAGAATATCTTCAGATGTAATTTGTTTTGTAAATGCAAAATTATGTATCTCCATGATAAAATCTTGACGTTACAACTGTCAACACAGGTTTTCCAATATTCCTGATCATATCTTTCACCTTAGGAGAAAAAACAACATGTTCCACATATGCTTTAGGAGGTGAGTATCTCAGCACTCCTGTGTGGAACAAATAATACTCTCAAGCACAATCTTAAACTGAATGTCCAGGGTCAAGTAGTGTAGTGGATATAAAATGGAATTATAGCTTCCTAAAGTTTTTTGGTCATTTCTATAAACTCTTTTTTGGAAGATTTCAAGTGATCTGGTGGTGACTGTATTTCCTTGGTGATTGAGGGGTTTGGGGTTTTTAGCCATCCATTTTTAAGTATGTACTTTTGTAAGATTTGCTACATTCCATTGCTCATGGGAAAATAACTTTCTCTATTTTATTAATATGCGGGTTTTGACTGGGATTATTTCCTTCATAGTACCTAGTATGAGGATAAGATTTGAATTTGTGGCAACAACAGAGCTGATGATGCAGAGATGTTTTAGTTATTGATGAGCAATGTTTACACAGCATCAAGAAATTTTCAGCTCCTCACCTCATCCCACCAGTGAGGAGTCTGGAGGTAGACAAAGAGCTGAGAGGGGACACAGCCAGGGCAGCTGACCCCAACTGACCAAATGGATATTCCATAACATATAGCATCATGAGCACAAATAAAAGCTGGTGAAAAAGGTTTCAGGGTGACTCCTCCTTTAAAAGCAGTCTGCTAGCTCTTTCCTGCAAATGAGTGCCTGGAGAAGTCCAGGACCACCCTGGGAAGTGATGACAAAGTACTACACATGCACAGAGGCGCAGTCCTGGTGTACAGATATACCACAGTTATAACAAAATGAAAAGTATGACTTTCATGACTGCCAATCTTGCATAAATTAAGTGCCATAATTCTTGCCAGTCTCCTGGACTGCAGAAAATATGGAATCTGTTCTTTCAAATAAGACTGCAGTAAGTATTTTGTGAAGTATCACACCTAGTTATGTCAAAGAAATAGTAATTGTAGCAGGGAAATACAGAATATCCAGACTAAACAATATGATGCCAAAAGACTTTGAAATAAATTTAACTATTACTAATAACTGCACCAAAACTGTCACACAAAACAAGATGAAAATGTCTCTTTTTGCCATTCTTAAAATGTATTTTTTAAGAAACATAGTACACTAACACAAATATTTTTCATAAGATCTGTTTTAAGTTGTATAGTAATGTAAATGTTGGTCATAATCTCATGAAAATACTTCTTTTTGAACAGCATTAGTTTCATCTTTAGATAGAATGCAATTTCACACTTTAAAAAATAATTTTAATAGATATTCAGCATCAATCACAAAGTGATCAAACATAAACTACATAAAAATGTCCTCCTTTTCTCTAGGACATTCTATATCAAAGAGAAAAATTTCTATTTCTTATATTTTTCTCCTCTTTTCTCTCTATTTTTTAATGATAGGACGAGTGATTGTCACTGCAAAGTCAAACCAGTAGAATAATTTTATAGAATAAGATGTTAAAATACAGCACAAATCACAGAAATGAGAAACAAACTCTAAGTTCAACTTGACTATTTTTAATCCAGATTTGCCATAGCAAATAAGAATGTACAAAATAGAATCAGGCTTTCAGTTCAACTAGGCAGAAATGTCTTTTGGTTATACTACTATTTCCTATTTCCTCATAGCCTGAAGTAAGACTTGCTGTAGCCAATGAAAATTTCTAGTGAGCTTTCAGTCAGTCCATAGGATGGCAAAGGAATGTTTTCCTAACTGTTTTCCTAACTAATTTGGTATTCCTTTGGATTTTTCAATCTTTCTGTTTGCCAAATATTCTTAAATCTGGCCCATTATATTGTCATTTGTATTTCAAATGTAGGAGGGGAGAAGCAGTAGCACAGAAAATGTAAGTATACAACATTTCACCTATAAAACAAAAACTATATGAGAAAAAAAGCACATAAAACCTAGATCCAGTCTGTTGGCCATTGCTTGACAAGGCATGAACTGTTCACTGATATTGAAGATTTATTGAGGAAAGCTGTAAATAACAATGTAGTACAACTTGATGGCTTGCTCTAATGTTCTTGCTAGAGCTCACTCTCTGCATTCTATGCCCAAACTGATGGGTAGGGGAAGTTAAAACCTAAAAACATGCACTCAGGTGGCAGTAGGTCAAGTCACAGCAAATGTTCCCTTTGGCTTCCTTTCAAAGGTTTCAATAAAATGGAGTAATAATTTTTAGAAGATTTAAAGCTTGTTGGTTCTGCACCAGACATTTTTAAAACCACAAAGATTTCTTGTACTTTGCCTTGAAATACTGCTCCTAACAATAACATAATGTTTTCTGCATTACCAGAAATTTGAAACTTGAATACATTCTTTATATCCTTTCATTTTCCTGGGAGCCTTTGCTGAAATGATTCTCCTGAATATCTCTGAGCTGTTTTATGACTCCTGATTATCACCTGACATATTACCCAATATTAAGTAGTGAGCTCAGAAAGGGTCAGAAGTGAAAATACTGTTTAACCTTCAAGGCGTGAAAGTATGAAACCGCTTTTTGAATGATAGTGTTTAGGCCCAAATTCATTACACTTATCCCTAGAAACGAAAATGTACAAGAGTTAAGGTATCATTATCTATATGCTTATACACCTTTAGTTTATTTTGATCTTCTCTTTCCTTTTCCTTTGATAATGCGGGCAGATTTACAGAGATTGTAGAAGCATTAATGAAGTAATTCTATTTTTTTTTCACTGCAGTAAAGGAAGCCCTAATAATAGTCTATTATCTTTTACATTATTCCCATTGTTCTTTTAGAAAATACTGTGCTATTCTAGGAAATGGCTTTTTATTTTTTTTTTATTTCATTTATGAACTTAGACTTGCAACCCTTTTTTACTTCAGTGTGCAGCAACATATTAGTCATAAACAGGAAACAAGAAGAGGTCAAAAAAGCATAGATTACTAGATTCAAGATTAAATATAAGGTTTTCATAGGGGGACTAGTCAATAAATATTAAAGTTTATAGTTCTAGAAAAAAAAGCGGAAGGAAAATTACATTAGATTAGGCTTCCATTTGAAATGGTATAAATGAAAATATAAGTCACTGTACAGAATACACAAATAGGACCAAATTCTGGTTGTGTTACTTTCCTGATAGTCCTATATCCAACAGCATTGATGTGAAACACCAGGGGGCACATCTTATCAGAAAATATAGCATATCCTGAGATGATGCAGCCTTAATACAGTAGTTAAGCAACAATTATGGAATTCAGTGTAATTAAACTACTTCCACTGTGAAGCCGGGAATACAGACAGGAAGACTTGAACTGACTACATTTTACATTGTAGAATTTTGGAGTCCCAAATGGCAGTTCAGAGCAGTCAACCTGCTGAACCTTTCAATGGTCAGTCAGCAAATTTCTTATATGGCTGAATGAAGACACTAATTAAAAAGTGCTGAGGAAAAGGACAAGATGCAAATTATGCTTCTTGAGCACTATATCAAGAACTGCACAGAGGTGTTTCTTTTCAGTTTTAATTTACAAGTCTAAAAGTAGATCTATATTTTCTTAGAATTTTATTTTACAGATATCTTAATTGATGATACATAGAAACATAATATCCAAGCAGTGAGAAAAGGATTGCAGATAGGCAATTACTTACTTTATTTTAGAGAATTTAAAACTCCTCTTTCACTCCAGTTAAAAAAAACCAAACAAAACAACACTGTAGGAGAAGGAAATACATGTGACTTCATCCCTGATTAGTAACAGCTGTGATAATTACACAATACAGCCTCACTCCTGATGAGTAACAGCTATATCCAATAAAGATAACTGATAAAAAGGAGGGGATTAGCTGGTGAGGGAAAATCATGAAGGAGGAGGAATCTTAAGGAAGAGGGAATGGGAGGCTCATGAAGGAGGAGGGACCTAGTGAGAGAGAATCTCTGCTATGAGGTCAGTCTGGGTCTGCAGTTAGAGCCTGTTGTTGGAACCGGCAGTCACAGTCTAGCCAGGTAAAAACCTGCAGTCAGAGTCTGCAAACTAATACCTGCAGTCATAGTTCAGCAGGAAATAACCAGCAGTCAGAGGCTGTAAGGGAAACCTACAGCAGGAGCTTGTTGCAGCCAGAGTCAGTGAATAGTTGGGGTCAGGATAGATGAGCTGTAAAGAGGAATAAGCCAGAACTCTTTTCATGCTGTGATCAACAAGTCTGTTTTGGCTCATTTCTACCCTCTAACAAGAGGGCTGCTGCAACACTACACCAACCAATTCTTGAAGAAATCAGAACAATAATCGAAATTACTCTGTTCAGTGAGGTGGGTTCTTCGAGATTAACTTTGCTCCTAGAATAGGTTAAGCTTTTTTTTCTAGTTGCTCTCCTGAATGTGTACTTCAAGACAGAGGTCATCCTTCAAACAAATGCTCAATGTATTAGGAAGAACATCTTCACTGTGCAGGTGATGGGGCACTGGAACAGATTGCCCAGGGAGGTTGTGGAGTGTCACTCACTAAAGATACTCAAGAACCATCTGGTCACAACCCTGTACAACATACTCTGGGAAGATCATGCCTGAGCAAGGAGGCTGGATGAGATGACCCATTGTACTCCCTCTCAACCTGATCCAGCCTATGGTTCTGTGATTCTGCATGATTGCCCATAACTAAAGGTCAGAAAATAAGACTAACTTTGGTCTTGAGAAGAACCAGGAAATCATTTTTTTTGCTCAGAGGTGGTTGACACACATCTGTGGCAGGAAGGTTTGCCATATCTCTGTTTCCTCCAAACATCTGTCTGCTGAAAATTGTAAATCTCACCAAGATGAGAGTTATACAATTGGGTGAGTTCTTAATTCAGACAAGCATTAATTTTTTAAAGGAGGATATCTGGTTTGATGGCAGATATTTAGGGTAGGGGATTCCTCTCAACTAATTTACATGTCAAAGGGAGGTAAATATTATAAAAGTAATAATGGGTGCCTGCAGAATATTTATTAATTTCCGTCTTTTTTGGGTCTGGCTAGGAAGGAGTAAACTTTCTCTATAGCTGCCCTCACAGTCCTGTGCTTTGTGTTTGTAGCTAAAAGTACTAAGATAAAATACCAGAGTTTTGGCTGCTACTGCACAACATCAAGGCTGTCTCTCCAACTTGCTAGCACCACCAAAGACTAGCAGAGCAGGAGTGGGCAGGAAGATTTAAGGAGTGGCTGTGAGGGAAGTCTGGTCGCACCAGACCCCACGATTATCCCTTTGGTGGATCTGGAAGCATTGACCCAGACTGACCAAAGGGATATTACATGCCATATGATGTCATGCCCAGAAATAAAAAAATAAGAAAGAGAGGGAGGAAGGGGACACTTGCTATTAAGGTGTTTGTCTTCCAAAGCATCTGCCATGTGTACTGTGGCCTTACTTCCCAGGAACTGGCTGGACAGCACCATCTGATGGGAAACAGAGAATAAGTTTCTTTATTTTACTTTACTTTTCCATTCAACCTTTCCTTCTCTTCATTAAACTTTTTATCTACACTGAAGGCTTTTTGATCTTATTTTCTCCACCTGTCCTTCTGAAGTCAAGGTCAATCCACTACAGTGTCTTAAGGTGAGCTGAAACTTATATATTCTACTTCTCTCTACTAGCTATGAGAGGGAGCTAGGATGATATAATTAGCTATAATATATGTGTGTATATATATATATATATAATATATATACATAATATATGTGTGTATATATATATAATATTTCATCAGATTAATACTTTCATTTTTTTTCTTTAAAACTCGAAATATTTTTGATTACTTGAACCTTCTTGCTTTTTAAAAAAATGATAAGGGAAAAAAAACTAAGAGTAAATTTAACTACAAAAATGAAGTTATTGGATAATTAATTTTAAATTCTAGATCTTCCATCAAAAATATTCTTGCTATTTTTATTAGGACAGCTGAAATTATGTCTCATTGGGACTGATACAGTTTTTCAGTAATTGAGGCTGTTGCAATTTATACGATTAAAAAGTCCTCTTAGGAAAGAGTTAAGAGGTACATGTTCCCATCCGTCATTATGCAAGGCTTTCTTGAAAATGTTATCATCTACAGAAAACTCATTGATATTGTCCATGTTTTTCCAAGTGATTTCTGCGTGACAGGACTTCACTTATGTTTGCATGGCTACTTTTTTTCTTATGCAAGATATTTTCAAACCAGAACAGCACCTATCACATTTGATTTCATGAAATAATAAAACAGCTTAAAAGAAAATGAAGAAAATGTTTTTATTTATTCCTCAAAAATATTACATGCTATATAAAAATGTTGGGGGGTGTTTTTGAAGTAATACCATGCCTCTGATAAAATAGAGTATGTTATACAAGAGTAAATATTAAGGGGTTTGAATGATAATGATGTACATCCTTGCAAAGCCATTTTTCTTGTATCCTTACTTTTTAGTTTGCTTGTTTTTTGTTTTGTAAGAGAGTAAAGAAAACACCGATGTGTACCAGTTCTGACTGAGATACAGTTATTTCTTCTTAGCAGATGCTATGGTGCTACAGTTTGGATATGTTCTTAAAAACATATTGAGAGCACACTGATTTCCCACCCATTGCTGAGCAACACCTGCACAGCATCAAGGCTGTCTCTGTTTCCCATTCAGCTCTGCCAGTGAAGAGCTTGAAGGGGCTCAAGAAGCTGGGAGGGGACACAGCCTGGACAGCTGATCCCAACTGATCAAAGGAATATTTCATACTGTACAGTGTCATTCTGCAGTGAAAGGCGGGGGAAGGAGGAGGAAGGGAGGCATTCAGAGTGGTGATGTTTGTTTTCCCAAGTAACTATTACATGTGATGAGGCCTGGCTTTCCTGGAGGTGGCTGAGCACCTGTCTGCCCATGGGAAGCAGTGAATGAGTTCCTTGCTTTGTTTTGCTTGTGGACCCAACTTTTGTTTTGCATATTAAACTGTCTTTATTTCAACCATATTTATCATATTTGTCTTTGTCATTCTCTACTCCATCTAAGGTTGTACACTTGAGTCACTGTCATGTTAATGTTTTAGATTTGCTTTTTCACTTCATATGTTTTGTGTATTTGAGCCTAAACTCCTAAAACTGTCAATGTAGCTAGAAGACTAGCTCTTCATTTCATATTCATATTATTTGCCTTAACTTGTATGCTTTTAGTCCATTTATTATTTCCTAGCAAATAGGGTACCTCTGTCTGGGTTGCCAGATAAAACATATGATTATTTTATAAAATAACCATACCTGCCTATAGCAACAGGAAGAGGTCAGGCATGAAACACCTGAAGATTTCAAATTACACTGACATCAAGATTTAAGCACCTAAATTTCAACACTAAATTATACTTAGACTTTTAAATTACAAAAATTTGAAATTAATTGCCAAAATTTGTATTTAGTTTCTTTTTCTGGAAAAAAAAATTAGGTGGTTCTTTCCACTGTTATCTCCAAGCAATAATTTGAATTGAAGAATAAATACATATGTATGAAGATATTCACCCTTGAGACCTCCAGAATTCAGCAATAAATAAATATTCATGGTATTGCTCTCTCTTTGCTAAAGGATGACACCAGAAACTAAAACACATTTATTTTTAATGGAATACATGCTCTAAATGACTCTAGTTCAAGAAATGGAACTTTCATGGTTACAGTTGTTACCCTTTAAGCTTCTAATTGCTCAAGGTTATGATGTGATAGCAATTATTTAGTAGTTATCTTTCTTCCAGTATTCTATGCACTGCCATTGAAAAACTGCCTGTTTTCCTTGTTTTCATGAATGCAATACTTATTCAGATAGAGGTTTATATGAAGCATTTTAATTGAAAATAAATTAGAGTATATTTGTTGAGAAATAGAAAGTCACATAGCTGTGTTAATGCTTCATCGTTTATTGTATGTAATAAATAAATGATAGCTCTTACATGCAAAAATATGGAAACAACTTTGATGTAAATCCATGTTTGATTCTCCTAGTAATGTGATAATGTAATTTGATAGATCTCTTCATTGTTGAAAAGTTTTAGACCATCTGTGCTTTAGAAACCTTATTTGGCAGCACTTGGCCTTCTAAAGGTAATTTCAAAATATGTTTATTATTAAATATGATGTTTAGCATTTTGGAAAAAACATATATATTCCAGTAATGAGTTTTAAAAGTTTAATTCTGTTGTCTCACATTCCTTCTTATATACTGAAAAATATTGAAAAGTTGCTCATTACATATAAAACATTCTAAGACATAATTAAAACATTTTTTTTAATTTGAAGTACTTTAGTGTTTTATAAATATAATTTTAATCAGAAGAATGTATATAGATAGTATAAAAGTTCTTGTTCCTTGAGTGCATTGTTTTGAATCCAGACCATTTCACACATTTAACAACATACAGATTGCTCACTTTTGCTATTTTTTAGAATGTTTTGTGTTTCTCTCTGTGTAAGATGAGAGAACATTTTAAAGTCTTAAATGGTGGTTTGATGAAGTGCTTATGTGACATGGTAGTAGAAAATTATTACAAGTAAATTGGTTACTAATTTATGATTCTCAAATGCTTTTCAAGTGCATTAAGACTCCCATCTTTTATTGAAAGACGTCGCATCAATGCTACTATCAAATTCTGTAAAAATTAAAATACTTCCAAGCCCTTTGAGGAGAGCTGTGAAAGCAAAAGAAAGAACTATGCCAAGGAAAAGCAATCTGCATTTATTCCTTTTCAAAGATTTACAGGATTTTGTGTTGCATCTCTAATAAAAAGACTTAACCAGAACTTTAAAGGAAAGGTTTTGCAATTTGTTCAAACAAGTGGAAATACATTTTGCAAATACAGTAAGTCAAGTTAACACTGACAAGATTGCAGAACCTGAGACATGACCCCTGCATTTTTGTATGTTTCCTGAATTTAGATTGTTTGTGGCTTCCCTTCTCCAGTTTTCTTTTTAAAAATGTCTATGTACCTTTACATAATTGCTTTAGCATAGTACTTTCTTAAATAAACTTAAACCTCTTGTCTTCTGTCAGTAGATAAAATTGATTCAAGCTCAATTTCCTCTCGTTCTTTTACATGGCATAAACGTATGAGACCTTTGTTAACTATATTTATCATACAAATTCTGGATTAGACCTGAAAAACTGAGTTGACATTAACTTCGTAGATATTTTTGTTTACATTAAAATGTACTTAAAATTATTAAAAATCAGTAGTAATATAACCACTACAGATTGAAAGAGAAGAAAGGAACAAAATAGCATTGAGGGGATGAATACAATTAATATTGGTTTATGAAAAGTATTTCAGGTAGTTCTTTTTTTCTACCTTGTAAATTTTAAAATGTATTTTGGAATTACTTTATCTTAATATCATTACACATTATTTTTAAAAAATCAAATATTGCTTTAGATTCTGTGGGGTTTTGTTTCTGTTAAAGTATTACAAAGTGCTTTCATGTTGTATTTCTTTTAGTCTATCTTTTAAAGCATTTTGAGTAACCAGTAGTCAGTGATTCTATCAAAGTGGAGGATTATATCTTCAAACTACAGCAATTCTAATGTCTAGAATAAGATAATAAAATTAAATGCTAATAGTAGGACAGATTAAATATTTCTTACAGATGATAAAATTGAGAAAAATAATATACTGTATTGAAAATGACAAAAATTGCCAAGTTAGAATATTGCTTTGAAATCAAATTTTTAATATGTAATATTGTTAGAGGAAAGTATACCACTCAGGATTTGACAGCCCAAGAGTGATGAGGCTCCATAGCCCCAGCTCCCAGCCACAGAGAGGTTAAAAATGTCCAGCAGACACAAGTACATGAATCACACACACACAGAGGCATAGACATGCTTGCTTTCATACACGGGCAACAGCCCCAGTTCTCACACAGTCATTTCACTGGCACCAAAATAAACAGCACCAATGGGCTCAGCCATTCAACCTGACTTTCCCTTCCACTCACAGGCTCTCTGGCTCACCTGCTCTCACTCCAACTGCTGGCAACCTAGACTCTTATAAATGCACATTTATGACAGACTCCTACTGGGAAACAGCTGAAAGCAGAGATCAGCTCACGCCCTCATACACAGGACCAGGAATCCTCACCCAGGTTAGAGTTAGAAAGGAGTTTAATGAGAAGACACAACAACTGTCTCTGATCAGGTGCGGGGCATAGCCAGACAGGCACCTAAACCAGCTCCTCCCTTTCATTCTTATCCTTCTGTTTCCCACAATTATCAGTCCCCAAATCCTCTAATCCTCTCCCTTTTGGTGCCATTGGTACCTCCTCTGACTATGCCAAAATGAGTCTTGTGCAACCCCAAAATGCTCTACCACTGTATCTTATAAGGGTCCCCAGTGCCTGAGCAGCAACCTCCATCAGTCTGAAAAGTGTTCTGGAGAATCTCTCCCCTTGACTCCTTCTGATGGGTTTCACACTTGGGTACTTAGGCTGAGGCTATTATGTTAGGTTTCCAGCTTGCCATTGTGCTTCCCTGTGCTTCTCTGTGCTTGTGAAGATGGACCTTTGGTGGGCTGATGAGCTGTGTGACAGGCCTGGGAAGAGCCAGGCAGAGTATGTTTGGGGCTTCTCATCTGCCATAGTCTCTGTGTTCCTTCATGGGTGCAGAAACAAGATTTTTTTTGACCACAAAATATACCAGATACCCTTCTAGAAAGTTTAATTTTCAATTTTACTTTAAATATATAAAGTAGAAAACCATGAATGTCTTTTGACCAATTCTGGATATTAGTGGTTATTTTGGAATATTATACAGAAGTTGAATTTATTCTGACAAATCCTTTGGGCACTAAATTGAATGACAGCAGAGACAGTAATTAATAGACAGTATACCACCACTTTTGACAGTCTGAAGCATGACTCAAACATTGCTAGAAGCCTCTAGGTCTGTGAGAAATAAATCACATCAAGTAAAAGAAAAGCCAGTGTAGATAGCAGCCATGGAAAAAATATGTGTTGCGGCTTATTTCAATTAGAGTCACACAGATGAAAGTGAGAAAGGTTGGATTGACTGCAATTCAAAGAGATAGGGACTTAAACATCTTCAGTCTCCAGTGAAGCATTAAAAGATAACTGAAAAGCACATTTTTAGGAGAAACATCTGTGGTAGAACCACCATGGATTCAATTTAAGCACTTCAGTCTGTATTTCTAAAGTGGTAAAATGAATATAACCTTAAACAACTAAACCAAGTTTAAAAACTTCACAGGAAGTATGTGGGTTGACACAGATTGATCTGATAGGTGAAGGATGCCTATAGCTCTGTCTTGGTGTGCTCATTGGGAGATAATTACATCAGAAGTGGATCCTGAACAACAGTTTTCATTTGATGCATTTTGCAGACCTATAACATCAGTACTATTTTATTTTATGGAGCCACACTTGAGAAAGTATTGATGTCAATGGAAAAAAAAATGAGTTAGAAAAATAGCTGGGATAAAAATGCTAGTACCAGCCAAGGACATTTTATGATCGTGAACAGAAAGCACTATTTTTTTGCATTTAATTAATTAGATATTTATGTGCTAGAAGTCATGATAATGAACAGACTTGAACTTACACTTTGTTCTGTTCTGTTTATTAAAAAACTACACATGAAACAAATCCCATTGAGTGCTATGCCTCTAGCAAGCCAAGGCTTGCTTCTTCCTATGGCATGATTACTTATTCCTAGCTACTTATTGAAGGAAGCCTTTAAAACCTGAGAGCTTCTTTTCCTTTAAGGAAGAAAAGAAAAAAAAAAGATAATGTCAAAGAAAGAAGGAAGACATCTTTCCAAAGGCATCACAAATGCAAAACATGTCAAGTCGGTCTGAGCATATGTATAAATTTACAGGGGACCTGTTGAAGAAAAATGACGGCATAAAATTTTTGTGAGACAATATTACATTTTAGTCACTACCCAAACTGATCTGACATTAAAAAAAAAAAGTATGTACATTGTTTAGGTAATTCTCCCTAAAAAGGGATTAAACATGTAGATAATGCCATTAACCCAGAAAGAAATAGATCTTACTTATAATCATCTTAGTCCAATATTGATCCCACACATCAGGTCTGACACCCTGAGCATGCGCAGAACACACACTGGCCAGCAGGGGAAAGCTGTAGACATGGAGGTGCATAGGCAAACAGACTGTGGGATAGACTGTACCATCCCTGGTCTTTCTCTTTAAAGGGCATGTTTAGAATGATTTTCTAAAGAATGCTGTCTAGGAGTCAAATCAGAAAGTTGCTGGGTCTGCATTTCCAGTTGTCAGTCATACCTTTCAGCTGAGATTGGTGACTGCCCATGTTAGTACTTTAACCTATTCCAAATAAAATCAGATTAATTTAAACTACCAGAGAAATTACTTGCGACCCTACTTGAGAGAATACAAACCAGCATATACATATGTCTTGTAAGGCAAGCATCAGATAGGGTAAGATATTAAAGGAAAACATTCTCCTTTAATATTTCACTTATCCTAACTTATTTGTCTTAAGGTGCTTACCAGAGAAATGTAATCTTGGGCATGTGTATCTCATTCAATATCTGCCAAGAATAAAAACAAAAACAAACACATAACAAACAAAAAAATTGGTAGAACAATTCTTGTTTGTTTAAGAATAGTCCAAGAAAACAGGCTTCTTTATCCAAGTGAATATCCTGAACATATGTTTGAAGAGTTTCACTCTCACTTTCTTTCCAAGGACTATTTTTTAATCTTTGCCAAAGATGTGAATCCTAATCACTTGGATGGGAGAAAGTGAGGTTCTTTGTACTGTCACATTTAACTAGAGTAAGCTGCAGACTAATAGTTAAAGTATGGTGCTAAGGGGAGCCTGGAGATGTGAAAAGATTTAGCAGATTTATATTTTTTTATGAATTCTCTAACCTCTGAGGTACTTCATAAAAGAAATAAATATTACTAGTTCTTTTTTTAGTTTGTTTGTTGAAAAAATGGAAAGCCCTTTCTTTGGAAAAGGAAAGAAAATTTTAAATGAGAATAAAGTACAAACTGGCCAGATTTATGAGTTTTTAACTAGATTTAGCAGGGAGTGGAGGATGGAGTTTTGAGTAACAAAGACCCAAGCCCTCCTGATATTCTAGGAATCAACAGGGAAAAAATATTGTGCAATGCTTCAAAGGAATTAGGACATGTTCCTCTAAGAAGATGACAAATGATACCCAACTCTATATCAATGCATGGCTAACAACCATGTTAGGAGTTGGTAGCCACTGTCCATCTAGAAACTTGATCTATCTGCTATCAGTGAAAAAGTGCTGGAATGAATTGAATTACTGAAACACTGCAGTGAGCAGCTGTAAACCATTCAAAACAGACAGGGAAGGAAGGAAAGGCAGTGGGATTACTATCTTCTGTCTTTTAGAACAAAAGTGAAATTTTAATTGGAAAACAAATAAATTCTTATCCTTTTCTTTAAATGGAGCTATCTGTAATATTTTTTTTTTCAGAACTAATATGAGTTTAATTAATGATGTTATGGCAAATCAGAACAAACATATCTGACAGCAGCAGATCGTCTACCTAGAATCTAGTTCTCTTGTATTCAATAGCAAAATGGCAAAAAAAAAAAACCCTTAATATTTAATTTGGACAATGACCGAAAATTGCAAGGGTCAAATGAAGCAGATGAACTATTCCTATCCTTCATCAGTATTAACTAAATAGAGGTTTTACAGTATGAGACTGGAAAATGTCCTTATGGGGTTTTGCAGGAGCAGGCAGCAGACAGATGACTACAAAATGACATGATAAAAACTTGCAGCTTTTGCTGATGCTACGTCTACAAATTCCTTCTTTAACAATAAGGGAAATTAATCACCACAGGGCATGGTGTTGCTGATTCCCTACCAGGAAACAGCAGTATCTCAGGAGGAGATAAAATGCTAGAAATGGGGGTTAGATAGATAGCAGAGACTTACTGTATGATGACTTATATAAAGTTGCTATTTAGTCACATTTTAATGTTCCTTTTATATAGTACTGAAAATAAATATAACTTAGAGTTTCATGGTAGTTTAGTGTTGTTTGGTTTTTGTGGAGGCATTTTTTTTTCTTTGTTTATTGTTTCTTTTTTTGGTTTTTTGGGGGTCTTTTTCATTGTTGTTGTTGTTTGTATCTTTGTTTGGGTTTGTTTGGGTTTTTTTCTTTTTTTTTTTTTTTTTTTTTTTTTTTTCCCGAGCATCAGCTGGACTTCATTCTGTGATGCCCAGAAACAGAAAATCAGGTAATGCATGGTACAGTGAAGTGTCATGAAGCAGTACAAAAACCACTTCACCAAGAGGCTAGAATCACGTAAAATATTTAATGTAGCTTATGGGACTTTCAGCCCAATTCATTATGAGTACTAAAATTCTTATAGTACTTTTTGCACTCTCTGGCTGGAATAAAAAAGAAGTCGTTTTTCATTTAAGGATCTTAAGGATGGAAGTCACAGAAGACTGAGAATTCCAATTTGCATCACTATATACTAGGTTATTTTGGTAAACGTAGTAATGATGGAAAACATTTTAAAACAACCCATGAAACTCTGTTAAATGGCATATAGAAGAGAACTCCCAAGCAAGAAAATGTCTTGCTGTGACTTGAATCACACTAGTCTATTTGAGGATAATTGAATACATGTTTATCACAAGTGCCTTTTTTAATTTTCTTTGGAGAAAAAAAAAAATCTGAACTTACACTATGTGGCTGCCAGCAATTTCAAGAATATATATTCATTCAACTGTAATATTCACGTCAACATCTGCAGAACAATCCCTTCTGTTCGTTTCCATGGAATAAGCAGCGTAGGCATGAATACCAGCATCAAGTGCTGGATGTTAAGTTAGTGTCTTTAGCCAACCTTTACACCTATAAATGAATAGGATAGTTTTTGCTGACAAAAAAATATCCCTTACTTATCATTATCATTTAACTAATTCAGCAAGGACATTAGAAAATTTTCATATGATTGCTTTGAGTGCTATTTTCTCTAAATTTATTAATCTATTATGTGTTCTGATGTAGGTCTGTACATTCAAGATATTTTAATTATCCATATGCTTGGTACCCTAAATATCTGTTCCATGATGAATTTGCAGTATTTCTTCATGAACTTCAAACTGAGAAATTGTTTTCTTGTATTCAGCCAAATGCCTGCTGACTGGTGAAGTGGACCTTAGACTTGGTTGAAATGTTGGATTCCTCCAGGCTACAATGTTAATTTTTCACCTGTAAAAGATGCTTCTATAGTAAGGACCCTTACTATATTATTCTTTGTATCCTTACTTCTATGTTGCTAAGAAGAATGCATACACATATCCAATCTGTGAACCACAGTGCCATGAGATTCTTCTGCAAGGGCAAATACTTAATTCCTCATGGAATTCTATTCCATTTCATAGCAACAGATAATGGGTAGATTCATAAAATACATTAGCAGGAGCAAAAAATCTCAGTTCCTAAACTTTACAGTTTTGTAAGTCTGAGTCAGAATTTAAATGTTTCATTAATATAATGTACTGAATAGTTGATTATATAGTACCAACACCCAAAAATATTCTACACATTTTGTTGCTGCCAAAATCCTAAATACTTAGAATATAATACTAAGCAAGTCAAATGCAAGTGTGAACCACGCTTTATGAATTTTTTTTGCATTGACATGTTACTAGTCTAGGTTTTCTTCAAGAAATTACCAACAACAAATCTCAGACAATGATTGTTTCATAGTTCTCACTGTGTACATATATAGATCCAAAGTCATATTTCTGTACTCTCATCCTGCATAATACTATTTATATAAGTACTGCCTCTTCAGAAGTTATTTTTGTAGCCTAATTATTGCAATTTCTCACAGGAAAAGTTAATCTGCCAATGCAGTTGCTCAAACTGACTTCCAAATCAGAGGTTGTCATACATACCAAATCTCCTTTCCACACTTAATTTGGATTTCTTAAGTCTGTAATTTTAAGGTTTGCAGAAAAAAATGGTTTCTGCTATCTTCTTCTATTTTCCCAGGACAAGTCTGCATATATATTTCAAGCCTTTTTTTCATGCTATAAAGAACAGTTCTACCTCTTTTTCACAATACCACCTGTCAGAAAATTAATGCTTTTGTAGTCAACTGTGGACACAACAAACTTATTGATTTTTTTTTTCTTTTTCTATTTTTCATTACTATTAATACCATTTTATTATAAATTCTATGATTTTTCAGCATGTCTAATAAAGAGAAAATATTCTGTCAAAAAATAGCATATTTTGTACCATTAACAGAAATTTCTAAAGCATTTATTATCTTTCCTTTATTAACGTGCAAAAACCTTCCTCAATGTTGTCATTTTTAGGCTTGAGCTTCTCAGATATTGAAATGTTTTCAAAGTTTTTCAGCCTCTGTGTTTGGGAGGTTTTTTTTGAGAGCCCTTGAAATTACTTTGGAAATTAATTTGGAAATTCTTGTTCTATCTCCTCGGTTAGCTGAGTCTTCTTACATGCTAGAGATGACTCACAGAAGGCAATATATTTTAGCAGCCAGAATAAATCTTGGATATTGACTTACACCCTGAAGAAATCATTGTCTGTTCCTTCAGATTTTGAAAATAAATTCAGCAAGAAACTTGTTATACCCAAGGCAGCAAACAACCCAAAACAAAACAAATGTAACCCATATAAAACCCAGACACAGATTTACTAATTCTAAAAAATTGGAAGGGGAGGAATCTTTTGTGTGTCTCAAGTCTGGAGACTAATTGTTCTAAATGTCTCTAATGTAGACATGTTTTTTTAAGGTCAATATCTAGTCTTTATTTAGAGTCAGTAGAGAACAAACAAGTATTTTTAGTTACATTTTATTTTTTATTTAAAATAGACCTTAAATAATTCAGATGACTCTTGGTCTAAAGTGTCTTTTTTCCTGCTGTTCCTTTTTCAGAACATTTATTTGATATCTCCACTTCCTATTGCTCTGTGAGGACACACTCTTTGTCTGTTTATGAGTGTGGTCTATGTTATCTTTAATAGTAAAAATATTTAATGTAATTTACTTGTATAATATTGAAGTGTTTGTCTTGGTCAGTGTTTTAGTGATGGAGATGGGACTCAGTTTCTTCATGCAGGAAAATCCCCTTCTTTATTTACATAACTAATTTTTATACAGTTTTCACAAATCTTGTGTTTAACTGTAGTTTCTTACCACCCAATACATTAGTTAAAAGGTGATTTTGTGTGTACATGCTGACTCCCTCTTTCACTTTAGAGTTTATGTGTTTCTTTGTAGATTCTCATGAGACGGATCTTTTGCTATTACAAGTGCAACTGATTTTACACTACAAGAATAGTTTGTTATGGTAACTGTTTTTCATTCCTCTAATTCTTCCTTATAAAAACTTACAAGCTAGTTACTAGCTTAGCTAGCATAGCAGGGCCTAAACTATATTTAATAAGGCTTTTCTTTTATAATATCTTTATGTAACAAATCAGTTAGTTTGGTGTCGCAGTGTCCCTCACAGAGAGCGAAGCCTCTGTCTGCCCGGGCTGGCCCGGCACTGCGGACAGGCAGGGGACACTCCTCAGGATGGGCAGGACCCGAGGGGCGGCTCAAGGATCCTTTCCTTGGATGCGGGAGAGGCTTGTGACGCTGGAGGATGAATGACTCGGGTTCAGTCAGAGGGCGAAACCCAAGACCTTTATTACAGTCCCCAGAGGAAACTGCTTGTCTCAGGAGAGCTGCTCCAGCTGAGCCCCAGGACAAAGAATGCAACAACTTATAAACAGGGGAGGTACAGAGGGAGGGAGCAAACCTGCAATCAATAAGGGACAATGTGGGAGTGGGTAAGGGTAGGAAGGACAGTCCAGGGATACAATGGGAGAGTAAGGGGGGGAGGAATTCCCCTGTTCCCCTCCTATCACTCTATGCCCTTCCACGAACTTTCTAGAAGCAGTGGAGGGTGGCCAGGTGGACAGGCAGGGTTCAGGGGAGGAGCCTGGAAATGATACATTGGGATTGACAGGAAAAGGGGAAGGGATAACCTGGGGAAATAACATTCTTGAAAAACAGAGACCGGGGAAAGGAACAAACCATTATA
>VWZU01008465.1:1398469-1421464 GCA_013397095.1 Sterrhoptilus dennistouni | reverse complement strand
ATAATAAAGACACAGCCACGAAACACGCATGCTCTAAAAAGGCAAACCCAAGGAGAGACCATGCAAAACAGTTCCTGGAATATGGAAACTAGTTTATGGAATTATATGAATATTCATATATTGGTATAACAGGAAGGATATTTAACAAATGTCTCTGAGATAGCAAAGTGTGGACTTGGCTAAATGCCAAGTCACCCGGCCGGCCATACTTGGCTTTTTTTATCTCCTAATTGTCTTAATTTTTTAAAAAAACATATTTCTTAAAATTTACCAAAAAGTGAACCTCGTTTTTCACACACTGCACCTGGGGCCCACAGCCATGCCATGGAGCTGCGGCCACACCGCACCCGCGGTGAGATGGCCTAGAGAAGGCCTTTCCACTGCCCACTTCTATTAAAATATTTAGGGCGTGTTATCTAGTGGTGTTGAAGAAAAGAAATGAGGTGTCAACAAACTCTTGAGTTGACAGCCTTCTGTGATTCAAGTAGAAAGGCCGTTCAACATTTTAGCGTTTGGGGATGAATACAAATAAGAATTTAAGCAAGTCTGTGTTACAGCTGATTTTAGTACAGCAACGTAAGAAATCAATTTCACATTGAATTAAGAAGCAAGAGGGAAATGAGTGGAAGTTAAAGAAGGCAGGAACAATGCAATCTCATAAGGATTGAGAAAGCAAGGATAGAATTTGTCAGTGTAGCACATAATCAAGATTGTATAGTATAGCATGTAAAACATGTAGAGATTTCAAATTATTTGATAAGTTTAAGAAATTGAAGCTGTATCAGCTCCGTGTAGTCTTACATAATCTTCTAAAGAAAAGAAGGGAAATAAATTCGAGTTAAAACACTCTAGTGGAAAATCTGTGTCACAAAAGTAACACTCTAACTTAAGCTGTTTGAAAGAAGAAAAGCAACCCATTAATGTTAAATAGCTAATTTTTGTTCCCCCTCTGCAAAGCAGAGTCAACACTAGTCTCTTTTTTAAAATTAAGTTTTCTTTTAAGACATCCCTATACAAGATCTTTGCTCTAATTTTGTCTAGTTTTGTTTAACTTGAATGGTTTAACTGTTGCTCTTCTCTTAGTTGATTTTGTCCTGTATGCTGTACATGTAAGCCACATCTATTATGGCTCTGCCAATTCTTTTATTTTTAAATTAATTACACTCGTTATAACTACTGTGCTGTATCTGAAAAGTTACTCATCCTTCTATGCCCTGTGGAATATGGAACTGCTTAATTCTATGTGCTGCAGTTCTGTTCACAGTAGATATTTCCTGTAGCTCGGTGAAGATTATATTTCAAACAGAGCTGATTTTTTTCTTTTATATAAGAACTACTTGCACTTATGCATATCATAAAATTCCCATAGTTGGACAGTGAGAAAAATGTTTTATAGCATCGCATGTCGTCCTTTAATGTTATATGTGCTAAGATTTAGACTTTCCTCTTCATGAGGAAAATGATCTCTATTAGATCAATTTTAGCTGCAAGCCTATAGTGCAAATTTTAGCTGTTTATATTCACAGCCAGTCATGTATTTGGATTCCTTCTTAGCATGTGAAATGTGTTTGATCTGAGCAGGCACAGACAGTGCTGAAGTTCAATACCAGATTAAAGCTTCTTTCTTTACAAGGGGATTAACTTTGAAAAAAAGGAATGCTTCTTTCAACAAACTGTGAGATACTGATCTGTAGGAAAATAAATATTTACTTTTTTTTCTGCTTTTATCATAATACAGCTTTCCATTGCTTTACCTTTGTAACAGCTACTGCACACTGTCTTTTGATTATGCCAAATGTATTCCTGTGGCCCGTAGATAGACTCCACCTGCCCCCTAAAAACATGTCTGATGCCAGATAGGGGTAGACAGCTGTGTATTGCTGCCAGAAGTCATGGCACTAACAAAGACAAATGTGCAAGAATGTGACATCCATACTTCTGGAAAGAGGAATGAATGCTGAAGGAGGAACATGGAACAGCTGATTACATCCGCTGTTAGCTTCAGTAGAACTAAATAAAAAAAAAAAATAAGTTAAAGCACAGCTGGCTATTTAGAATGAACTGCTGAGAGATTTGTCAGTCAGTAGCTCCTATTAGGGAGACACTTAGCTTGGGGATATTTTTGGAAAGTTTCCCTGGAGTTGGAGAGACTTCAGGCCTTTTGCTTTTTTCTGATTGGCCAAGAGACAGGTGCTGAAAAAGGTGGTGGCAGAAGTATTGCAGACGTGGTGGATATCACACAGACAAGCAACAGCAACTTACTTCTTGTTTTATGATAGGCTACACCATATAAAAATATAACAGAATTTTTCCTTTCTCTCTTTCTGTTGTGAAATGAAAAGAGATCAGACAAAGGAGTGATTCATGTTGGTTGAAAATACAACTGCCTGCGTTTGGAGTTTGGGAGTGGCGTGTTCTACTATAGCAAATGTTTAATGCCTTAAAACTAAAACCATGTGGGGTTTTTTTCCAGGGTGAAATGTTCAATGTACTTCTGTTTTATGTACTATGTACTGATTTACAAATAGGCTGTGTTTAAAGAGTCTATGTCCTTCAAACAGAAATGTACTATTGCATTATATATTAATAATTTCCTTTTAGAGAGAAATAATGTAGCAAACAAACTATTTTTAAAAATAGGTGCTTTTAGGAATGACACAAAGTAAGCCTCCGAACTTGTGAGGGAAGGAGCCTTTCAGTGATAATGACAACTTGTGTGGTAGCACTGAGAATGCCTGTATTTATTCATTTTGAAGAAATTTTTAGAACTTGGACCTCAAAATTGAATCCACTGGTTCCATCAAAGGCAAGAATTAGAATTTTGACAGAGTACTGATCTTGTACGGGTAAGTCCATCTCTCTCTCTAGGCATTGCAGCTTCAGAGCCAATGACTAAACACTGATGGGGTACAATCCTGATACTTTGGCATTGACGGATTGGAAAAATTGTCAGTCAGAATTTTTAAAGCTAGACAAGCTGTCAAACACGGTCTCTGTTTAGACAGGATTCAGCTTTTTCTTTGTCCTTAAAGAGTGATTATTTCTAGTGAAAAAAAAATGCAGAGGCAAATTGAGTACATTTTGAAGGCAGTGATAAAAATAATTTAAAAATAAATTTCAGACAAAACATAATAGATTTCTACTTACCATCAAACATGAAAAGTGCATGATAAGATGTGAACACCTTCTTTCTGTCCTGTTTGATATCTTGATTCGAATCAAGATAAAGAGGCAAAGTATGCAGTTATTCAAAGATATGTTTTTCTATGCTTTAAATTCTCCAGCATCAGATGTGGACCTTATATTGCTTTTTCTGTATCAAAGAAGGAACAATTCATTGTAAATTCATGTATTTCATAGTTGTTCAATGAGATGACATTTAAGTTTCAGTGGTTCTTTATACAGCAATTTTCTGGTCCTTACGTGAGCCTGGTGGTGTTAGTCTAGAAAAGAGAGTCTGATTGATAGTGAACTAATGAATTCTCTTTAAAAAGTGAAATGTTACTCATAGTCATGCAAAATATTCAACGAGTCAGAGAAAGAATGCAGAGGAAGAGAGAGAAAGAGAATGCAGAGAAGTCAGAGAAAGATCTGGGAGGAAGCAGCCTAGAGAGCCAAGATAACCACCCTTTAATGATGATACAGGTATGCATTTAAGAGTTAAAAGCACGAGTGGGACAACTGAAAGAGCCACTGAAACAATGATTAATTTAAAAGGATTACTGGAAACACCACTTTCAGACTGTTTGGAATACAATTCCTGGCTTTGCCATCAAACCCTGACTAAATCCAAAGAATCTGGCAGATGAAAGAGGAGGTTTTTGTAATACTATTACAAAAGACTCTAAAATTCTAAGATGCTATGTGAGCAATCAAAGACATATATTATTTGCTTTGAAATTTGGGCAATGGTAAAACCTGGCTATAACCCAGAGAATTTAGACAATAAATCTGTTACTGAAAAACTTTTTGCAAAAGCATTAACTGTACTGTTGCACATGTGGTACAGATAGAAATAGAGGCATATCTGGTGTGCAAGATTAGGACCCAACAGAACCAACCAATCTGGGTTTTTCTTTACATAACAGGAGAGAAGGAAGGGTGGTCTAACCAAAACAAACTAAGCAAGCTGTTTAATTCCCTTTGTTGCCACTCTCAGATCCAAACATCTGGAGAGTTTAAGCTTGTGTTGATATAAGCAAGTTTAGAAGAGGTGTTAGATATATTTTATATGGAATAATAATTACTATATAATACATGCACTAATTATATAATAAACAATTATATAATTGTTATATAATTAATTAATCATATAATAATTACATAAATATAATATAATTGAAAAATATCAACACATATACAGGTACAATATGTAAATATGCAGTATTCAGGAATTAGCAAACACAAAAAATTTTATTATTTTGACATGATTGCACTTATTGTATGAGAATATATTGCACAGTTCCATGATCAGTTGATATATAATATCTATATAAACAAACCACGACATCATTCTTATCTCTGTTTTTCATAGGATTTTCCTGGAGAATGCTTTTTAAATTGTAAATTGAAATCAGTCTTGTGAGTGAGTCTCAGGAACCATCAACATCTAAAGTTATGCCTTGGGAAATGCTGTCTATGAGTTTTTAAACACAGAGTTGGTTTCGTCAAAAGCCCATAGAAGTTAGCACCTCGCCTTTGAAAACATTTGGCTTCGTTTGACCAGGAGCTCTTTCCTTACCTTTGTTCTGCAAATTGAATGGATGTTGTAATATTCCAACAAGCAGTGAAGGGATTCCAGCCCCGAGAGTTTTCTGCATAGCCAGTTTTGATGGTCTTCATTTTTATGTGCACTTGTGCTGGTGTGAGTTGAGAGTGAGTTTGCAGTTTTGGGAATTGCAAATAGAAAAGCTGTCAGAGACCATGCTTAGGGTTGTTGCTGTCCATTGACTTCAAACCCCTATGAAGTAAATCATAAATATTATGTAACAAAACTTTTAACTATAGTTAGCTGCCATCTTTCAAAGTTCATTGACTTAATGTATAAAGTTATTTAACTAATAAAGGTCATAGGATTTTTTTTTTCTTACAAATATACAGAAAATGTAAAACATGGATATAAATCACCCCTTCTGAAAACCGTATATGAACTGAGAGGTGACAGTGATGGCATCTACAGTTTGTTTTCAAAATGAAATGATAATGACAATCTCACAGTTAAAAGTTGTAAGAAAAAATATTATCTTTTGAGGATCAAGGCAAAAATAAAAGGCAGAGAACTTTTTAATACATTTTCTTGGAGAGGAAATAGAGCAGTTATTGACAGTCAATGAGTTTCACAAAAAAATAAATCCCAATCAGAAATCCAGGAAGGAAGCTAATTTTCTTTTGTGTATGTCAAACTTTCATATGGTTTGAGAAATGTCCTTTAATCTAAAGTCTTTTTTTGGTAATGTTTATTATGGAGCTTTTATTCTAAATATTTCACTATGATTAGAGCAGACATCATTGTTTTGATACTTTGCCTGCATTCTACATGGATAGGTAACTTTGGAAATGTTTTTAACCAAATACTTTATATTTTGGTCAGTTGTAAGTTGAGTAGAAGCTAATGCCTTTCTAGTACACACTTCAGTCCTTTTACAAGTCTTTCAAGTTCCTAAATGTAACAGCTTTGAAAGCAGACTGTAGATTTTTTCAGACTCATTGTTGTACAGACTGGTCATCTGCCATACTGACTGCTAAGGTCTTCTAGAGGCTGCGTAGGGTTTATATGACAAAGCCTTTCATTTCATCATTATTTGATTTCTGGATGTTCGATTTCGCAGCCTTAATATTATTCTTGTACCTTTCATGAATATAGATGGAATAAAAAGATACTTGGACATGATTATATAATCCTTGTGATAGTTTGCTAAGACTTTCTGAAATTTAACTATTAGAATTGCACAGATATATGTTCCATGTACTAGTGTTTCATCATATGATCTCTGTGTGTAAGTTTAATTTGGTTTTTAGGTTCTGCCTCTGGCATCTGACTGATTGTTATTTAATGTATCCAGACACACATTTCCTCAAAAGTACAATTAAAAATGTTAACAAGCCTTCATCATAAATCTCTTCAATCTGGTGTTTGTTTAGTAATGCATGGTGATAACAAAGGGTCAGTATTGGCCCTTTACTGAACTTGCAGCCCTCACATCTTTTTGGAGTGCTTCTTATGGGAATAGAGGCCTAAAAGTGGGGTTATTCACACTATTATTGTGTGTAGAACAATTACTTTGCTTCTTGAGTAATACTCAGAAAATGGGACAGAAAAGAGGAATGATAAATGCATACAACAGAATCAGTGTTTTAGGTACTATTATTATTGTTATTACTATTATTATTTTAAATTTAATTTGCAAATTAATTATTAATATTTTTCTTTGAAAATTGTTGTTTATTCTAAATGTCTTTTTTTATAGTAGCTGATACAGAATGAAAACGTATAAATTTGTTTTTAAAACGTTGAATAAAGCAATAGAAGAAGTATTTTAGATTGAATATGTGAGGTAATCAGTTGAGTATCACTGCTGCTTTGTGTACGTTTGTATTAACCCGCTCATATGGTGAAGTACATTTGTATACTTTTATCCAGAACAAAAATCAAAGAGTTCTCAAAACCTTAATATCACTTTATCCTTGGACATGTTTTCTTCACAGTGTATGGATATGTTTCATTTCCACCAGGTTACTACTGGTGCTCTATGCACAATTATTTGTTTTGTAAATATTTTATATGAGAGAAAATGGAAAACATAAATCAGGTTTATAAAGCAATGAACTTGGAATTTATGGAAGACATTTAGAATTTCTTAGCTAAAATTGCATAAATACTTCATATATAATTTGATTAATCAATAGAATTCAAAAGCAAAATCACTGAACAAAATCAGAAAAGGATCAGAAAAGATGAAAAGAGTAAAAAAAGATGAAAAGGGAAAAAGAAGTGGAAACAATTGAAAAACCTTTGCATTGACAACCAAATTAAACACAATTTTAGGTCTGGAATAAATAAGGTAAAAGTTTTCCTGGAAACATACCAAAGGAATTCTGTGAAATGTACTGCAGAAACGTCTGGTTTCAGCTGTGGAAAGATCAATCCCTAGATAAAGGTAAATGTACGTATTTTTGCGGTTTCTTTGGAGGGGATGGCAGGAATTAACTCTGTGAAGATTAGAGAAGAACATACTAATAAACTTTTTCTATTGTAATGGTAGGGTTTTCATACTAAGTTTTGTGTGCAGCTCAAATCACTTCAAGGGGGGCATCAGGCACAGCATTCCCAGCCAGGCAAGGGAGGGGATTGTCCTGGACTGGACAGCCTCACCTTGAGCATTGTGTGCAGTTTTGGGTTCCAAAATATAAAAAAAAGACATTAAGCCATTAAGGAGAGTCAGGACTAGGGCAATGAAGATGGTGAAGGGTCTAGAGGGGAAGCCATATGAGAAGTAGCTGACATCACTTGGTCTGTTCAGGTTGAGAAGAGGAGGTTTAGGAGAGACCTCATTGCAGCATACAGCTTCCTTGTGAAGGGGCAGGCACTGATCTCTTCTCTGTGGTGACCAGTGACAGGACTCAAGAAAACACCATGAAGCTGAGTCAGGGTAGGTTAAGGTTGGATATCAGGAAAAGGTTCCACACCTGGAAGTAGTTGGACACTGGAACAGGCTTCTCAGGGAAGGGGTCACAGCACCAAGCCTTGTCTGAGTTCAAGAAGCATCTGGACAACACTCTCAGGTACATGGTGTGATTCTTTGAGTGTCCTGCGCAGGGCAAGGAGTTGAATGCATAAACTGCATAAATGAGGAGAAGTCTTTGGTCCATAGCAGGCTGTTAACATACTGTTAATCTTCTGGTGCCCAATGGCTGTTAGACAAATGAAAATAAAAAATGTATAACATCATAACATCACCCTTTGACCTGTGGATTCTGCCACGGGTCTGTTCTTGCTGCCATGTTGAAGAGGTTTCCAAGTTTGTATAGCTATATTAAATCTAGAAAACTAATACAATGTATTGTATTCTACTTTTTTTAGATCATTACTACAGTAAAGAGATAGTGGCAACATACTGAGAGGAAAGAAGAAATCTCCAGTTTGCTGTCAGATTCCAAAGAAAGTAAGGAGAAAGCAGAGAATACCAACAAAGTAGATAATACTTACAGTGCTAGACTGAATAGGGGAAATGAAACAGCTTTAATTCAAATATTAGTATATTTTGAAGTCATTAAACATACAGTTATGTTTGTAAATATTGGCATCTAAGTTTAGGCACTTAATTCTGTATTTGAGTTTTCATGTCATGTTTGTCTGCATCCTCAGTCCCTACAGTTACCATCCTTATAAATGGGAAAGTAAGCAATCTTTGCAAATATTATTTTTCTGAAGATTTCTGAAGAGTACCATCAGACACTCTGACCCAAGACATTCTAACAGTTTGCTGGGGCCAGAAATAGTCACTCTAATTTTGTTTCTCTCCTCCACTCTCTTTCCTCTTCTGTACCAGCTGTGTGAGCTGGCCCATTTCATGCTAACTTGTGCTTCCCTATTAAATGTATTGTGTGCAGTCGGGAAGATAGATTGCAGCTCTTCCTCCCTCTGCTGCTCATCAGCTGCAAGTGTAAATGTAGTTGTACTGATGCTTGTATTGGTACTAAAGTATAGGGATGGAACCCTGGCATGATCCAGGCTGAAAATAATCCTACCCTTTTGGCTGCTTATATTTAATTCTGTATTATTCAGTGACTGACCCAGGTCGGAGCAAAGACCAAAAAGTTGTTGTTGCATTTTTTTGGGACAGTTGATTGAAAATATGACTTCCCTTCAGACCTAGTTTTATCACTACGAGAAATTCTTATTACATAATGGTAAAAGTCAGGAAAAACTGACTGAGAGAACACATAAGTATACATTGCTATTATTGCTTACAGCTGTTCATTTCTTTGTTCTGGAAAGACATTCCTCAGTGGAGCCTGTGCATGCTGGCTGGACACGCTGCCCACAGGGGCTGTGGAGGAGAGACACAGGCTGTGTGTGCTCCCCTCTGGCCAGCACTCCTGGAAGTAGGCAAGGGCATGGGAAAACCCCAAGAGCCAACCAAGTGCTGGTTCTGGAGGTGGCGGGAGCAGCTGGGGAGGCAGAGCTAAACTGAGGGATTTGGAGATCTCTTCTGACCTGGAAGAATTCATGACTCAGGCATTGCACTGACCCAGGTGCAGCACTTGGCACCTGGCCTTGTGGAACCTCATGAGGTTGTCCAGGTGCCTGTGGATAATGTCATCATTCCATGGCACCCCTGGCCTACTCAGCTTCCTGTCCCCTGCAGTTGCGGGGGTGCTCGGTGCCCAAGGGTGTCAGTGATAAAGGCACAGACAAGTCCTGGTCCCAAGGCAAAGCCCTGAGAGACACCCCTTGAACCAGCCTAGTGAAAGATGTCCATGCCCACAGCAGGGGACTTGAGACAACAGAATTCTGTAATGGCCTAGATTCAAAGGGACATTAAAGATTATCTTTTTTTCAACCTCCCTGCTATAAGCAGGGGCACCTCCCACTAGACCAGGTTGCTCAAAGCCCCATGCAACCTAGCCTTGAAGACTTTGAGGGACTGGGCATCCTCCATATCTCTGGACATCCCGTTCCAGTGCCTCACCACCTTCATGGTAATTAATTTCTCCTTAATCAAAACCTACTGCAGTTTGAAGCCATTCCGTCTTGTTCCATCACTGAATTTCTTCATAGTGTCCCTCTCCAGCTTCCCTGTAGGCCTCCTTCAGATAGTGGAAGGTTGCTATGGGGTGACTTCCTCTTCTCCAGGCTGAACACTCTTCTCAACCTGTCTTTATATGGGAGGTGATCCACTCCACATAACAACTTCATGGCCCTTCTTTGGATTTGCTCCAACAGTTCCACGTCCTTCTACTGGGGACACCAGAGCTGCATGCTCTACTGTAGGTGGGGGTCTCACAGACAGCAGAGGTGGAGAATCAGCTCCTTGACCTGCTGGCCACTCTTCTTTTGATGCAGCCCAGGATTCCATTGGCTTTCTGGGCTGTGAGTGCACATTGCTGGCTTATGCTAAGTTTTTCATCAACCATCACCCCCAAGTGCTTCTCTACAGGGCTCAATCCATTTTCTCCTCAGCCTGGATTTGTGCCTAAGACTGCACCAACCCAGGTGACTGACAGATGGCCCTTAAGGTCCTTTCCAGCCCAAACCCTTCCTTAATTCCAGGATTTCAACAAAATATTGACTATATTTAAGAAAACCCAGATGGTATTGTTAATTACTAGGAACTGAGTTTATTAAGTTCCTTTTCAGTAATTAGTGGTCCTTTTTGCAAAACACAAGTCTTCATCATTGATAGAAAGCTCACACAATCTCCTGCTCAGTTTAGCCAGATTTGTCTGCATTGTTCCAGTTTAGCTTGCAGCAGGTTGTTCAAACAGTTGATACCATATTCTCAATATATTAATAAATTATCTTTTCTAATACTACTCTTGAGACTTACATGCTCAATATAATTATAGCAACATGAGACTCTGCAGCATTATTAGTTTAAGGTTATAGCTGTTCTGCAGTGATCCCAGGGAGCTGGTGTGTTAATTCAGGTCACGTCAAATGCTATCTGCATCCTTACCCAACCTACACAACAGGGTTTATTAACAATGAACCCATTCCAATGCATATCTATTTGATTTTTTCTTTCTTTAGGTTAAATGAAGGAGATGCTTACTACACACTCAAGGATTTTTCACTCTTTATTCAATCTGCTTGGTGTCATAAATTTGTGCTTTTTAAAATACAACATATACCTCATTTTTAAAGCAACTTAAAAGGGAACAATGCTCCTTTTTTTTTTTTTTTTTTTTTTTTTTTTTTTTTTTTTTTATTCAGNTTTTTTTTTTTTTTTAATTACACCAGAACAAGTCTGAGTGAACTGTGATGATCCAAATAATAATGTTCTACTAGCATTTAAACAGCTGGAAGAAAACTATGAAGAGAAACTGAAGTATGTTATCTGAAAAAAAACAAACCAAAAACCAGCCAAAGCTGCAGTACTTAACACTCTTACCACACAGATCAGCAGTCTTACAGTTAGAAAGTTACTAGATTTGAGTTATCAAATACAATTTCAGAATAAAGCTTTAGTTAATAATCAATAATACAACAATAAATCAAAAATACAAAATAATGCAAAGTTTGTTTTAGGAAGTTAGCCTTTACAAATTGACATTTTAGCAGCTCTAATGTTAGTTAAACAATTTTTTTAAAATAAACTATTTGTTTTTAATGTTTACAAAATGGAATAATTGTACTTGATCTTTCAGTTGCACTTTTTTCCCAGGCAGGGACATATATGTTAATATAGCTCTCATATATATTGAATGCACATCACAGTTCTGACAGCTGGAGAGATTATCCCCTCAGTAGGACAGCACTAGAAACTTTCAGCTCCTTTGTGATGTTCAACAACTACTTTAGCAATTATAATAAAATAAATTGTTTTAACTGTTTTCCAAGGTTTCTATTAAGTCATGAACTAGTATCTTCATGAACCACTATAAAAACTTCCAAACTGGCCTGCAGATTTAGTTTACAAAATCTGAAACATATAGAGGGCTTTATAGCAGTATAGCAAAGTTTGATTAATAAAATTTTCCAACCATATGTATAATTGCTTCATTTTTTACCTCTTGTATCTGAAGGAATCAGAAAGATACAGAACTGTGTAAAACAAATTACTGAAGTCAGTAAAATATGTTATTTCCTTGGTGCTTTGGGCTTTTTTTTATTTTTCCTTTCATTTTGTTTGTTTCTTTTTTTTGTGTTTTGGGTTTTTTTGGTTGGTTTTTTTCTTTTTTTTTGGAAAGGGCAAAGTTCTCAGCAGTATTTTCAGACAAATGCTTCACTTTAACACTGCCCTTTTGTTTACCTGTAATCTGAAAAAATATACTCACATACCTAACCTAGATAACCGAGGAAAGTGAGGCTTCGGCATCAGTCCTCACCATCACATGCACTTTTATGATGACGACCAAGACAGTGGTGTAAGTTGTTCTCTAGATAACAAGCAAAATATGCATTAAGGACAACTCTGAATTCCATTTCTTTGAATTAGCACTGTTGATCCAAGATCATTGACTGTCCTGCTTCCAGCCAGGACAGGGTTTATTTTTACAGTAGTCAGGAGGAGGCATGCCTAAGACCTAGAGGTTATTCTGTACCTCACATCATTTCAGGGATCAGGGGAAGGGCTCTCTTCTGGGTCAGCACAGTATGGCCAACCGAGTGGGCAGCCATCCTGTTGTTGGGGGTTTCTGTGTCGGTCTTATCTGCCCTATAAAGCCTGAAGGCTGAGCTATAAGGCACTTGGACAACAATGCTTAAAAAGCAGCCCTAGGACTGTAGCAAACCCCCACACCTTCTACTTTCAAAGTAGAATATATTAGTCTATTTGCTTTATCAGTCTATAATCGTGTCTTTTCACTAAGAGACAAAGTATCTGCATAGTTTAACTTTATCAAACTCTCATGAAATAACAGAATTCACAAGACAGGTTGAAAATATGTAAGCTGCAGAAACTTTTTATAATTTCTGATTAATCCTACCTCATTAAGATTTTTGTCACTGCAGAAGAAAAAGAAATATTTTCTGCAACTTTCTGGCAAAGAATTTTACAGGTGCCTCATCTGACTCTAAAACTGTTCATTTATCTTGCTCTTATTAGAGTGAGACCAACCTCCACCTGTGACATTCTCTGCCACTATCACCTCCCTCACCCTTTGTCTTCCAGTGATTTGAATTAACATTTCTCTCCTACACATAAAAATAAGACAAGAATATTTAGAGGTAACAGCAGAAAAAAGTCTTAAGAGAAAACTGAAATACAGTGAGGTTTAAGAGATGAACATCAAGAATGAAAAGATTAACCATACAGAATTTTCACCACCTTCCTTACTAAAATGCAGACAGAAAAGTAGTATTATTAGTTGTTATAAATACTAGAAACTATTTTTTCAGCACATTTAATAAAGCAATGCACTGCCACAGAAAAATTGAGGCCAAGAACTGAACACAAATGAAATTAGCTCAACATTTCCTGAAACAAGAATAGTTTCTCTAAGTATTATGTCACAGTAGAGATTTAAATTGCAGAGATTTAAATTTAATTAATATTTTTCTTACAGAGTTAGAGGTAATTTGCAGATTATTGATTTTTCTAGTTGCCAGTGAAAACTTCTGAAGGAATATTAAATATTCTGCATTTTGATTTAATACTTGCCAGTTGACATATCTATCTAATACAGAATTAATTTCTTTAAAGTCTAGTATCAGCTTCTGCTGAAGAATGAACAGTAAGCAAAATAGAGCTTTACTCTGAAAGAGCACTACTGTCTGTGTATGCCAGTAACTAAAGCACAGTTATCTCTTGGATCCAATACCTAAACCATGACATCCAACAAAATGGCCAGCAAGGTAGAAAAGATGGTCTTTTTATCCATACTTTGTATTGATATTCTGACTAAAAATTCCACGAGTTCTAAATCATTAATACATAAAGTGGTAAGTACTGGTTACCTTTTTTCTTGTCATTACACACAGATTTTAAAAGAAAATTTTTGTGTTTTAAAAGCTAGGTTCTCCAAAAGCTTTCAATAAAACAGCAAGTTAATCTGTCCAAGTATTCCTAAACTGTTGCCAAAAAGAGCTGAAATTTAATTGTGATGTTTCTTTCTTCTGAAGGCAGCACTTCAGAAGTGTAGCTGACACCCTTCTGCAGTGTATAACGAGAACACTCATACAACGCTTCCATTTCAAAAGCACAAGAGAAATTATTGGAATTACACTCAAACTTACACCTTCAACATACATTAAACACATCACAGAAAGGCAAACAGCCAAGGGGAGATAAGCAAAACAATTTTTAGTAATGCCTTTATTTTTGTTGTGGCTCTCCTCCCTCTCTGCCTGTGAGGTGAATGTTTTCTGCTGTTCTCTTACCCATTTAAGTGCAAGTGCTGCTGTACACAGACAGCAATTTAGTGCCTCCTGCCACTTAGGCTTCACCCAGCTCACTTTCTGAGACATCTCAGTTCCCCATCCCCCAAACATGCCCCAGAAGGTTTGCGTTCTTGAAGATGCAGCATCTATGGCTATGCTTTGGTCTTGAGCCAGACATGACATTTTTGGTTGTTTCTTGAGTTTGTGACTATACTATAAAAATCACTTCATTGCAATGGACTGCTCACAAGGAGTTGTTTCCAACACAGATGCCTTGATTGGCAAGAAGCAGAGAGAACAACAGCTGTAAAACCACAACTATCCCCACCTTTTAATGTGTTAAGTAGCATTTATTTAATTCTAGCTTATTTTCCTCTTCAGTCTCTCTTCACATCTGATTTTCTTCTACCAGAGATTTTTGTCTTCAGCAAGAGAAAAATATTCTGATGCATGGCTAGTATCAGTAGACACAGATGTTTGACTTAGCTCTTAAGTGTCAGAAGTGCTGTCTCTTAGCATTCCTCCTGTCTCACTTGCTGCAAGCACAGAACCACCTAAAGATGGATCACTGCATGTGCCAGGAACAGAACAAGCTGTGTTCTGAAACTGTACAGGCTCAGGTTTATCCTCCCTTCTAGGACACACACAGCTGTTTTCAGCAACAGTTTCTTCTTCTTTTACCTTTTTTTGTTGTTGCGCTGCCGTAGTGAGTTGAGTGGAAGATGCAGTCTCATATTCAACAGGAAGGACTCCTGAACATAAAGGCTGACAAGGGATGTTACCATTATCAAGCCTTTCTGCACTTTCAGTGTTTTTAGATGAGTTCACAGGCAAACACGAGCCTTCGCATTTTGGATGACTATGAAGAGAAGCAGGCTCTGCACACTCTGAAGATACAGATTTCCCTAGATTTAGAAGTTTATCAGATTTCGTCTTCTCCTTATCCATTTTTTCTGTTCTGTTTCCAGAAAAAAATATGGAAGAAGTCAGCGAATCAGTGGTACCTCTGACAATGCCTCCAAACGAAAATACTGGTGAAGGCAATGGAAAATTACATTTGAAAGAAAATGCACAATTACTGGTAGGAAGAGGAGTCTTGGAGACACCGTTAATCCCAGCTCCAGTGTTGGTTTCTGAAGTACCACAAGCTACAGCTGTGCTGGATTCTGAAGTGTGAGGGTTTTGTTCCCCTAAGACAGATGGTTTCTGTGTACCATATCCTGCAGGTTCCTTTGAACAAGGTGTTTTTTCCCTCAGGTGAGGTAACATTTTTCTGTCAGATGGCTTCTCAGATTGACTAAAATATGAGGATGATGGTAACACCTTACACGAATTGCTAACTTCTGATCCTGCAAACCAATCTCTTTCTGAATTGCTGAAGGGAAACAAAATGTGTGGTTTCTCACTTTCTGCTGAGTCTAAATTAGGACTTGTTGAAGCATCACAAACTATGTTTTTGGTTTCAGGACCATATTTATCCTGGTTATTGGTTTTATCCACCTTATCACATCTCCCTAAATAAAACTGATGGAAAGCACATCTCTTGTCTTGCTTTTTAAAGGAAAATGCACCTCTATCTTTACTAAATCTTGGCAATGAGTTGTTAGATGCACTGAAAGTAAAAGGTACACCTGAAGGTCGCTCTGCTGAATTATCTACAGATTCTGAATTTGCAACAGTAACAGCCACTGTTGCTGCTGGCTTTAAGTCCGATGAAGTGCTAGAATTTGAGTTCATTGCACTGGAAACAGTACTTGCTGATGCCTGTCTTGGCCATTTTTCTTTAATTAACAAATCTGGAGAGGTTTCTGGCAAGGCTGGAGTGGGTACTTCCTGGCCACTTCCCTCATGAAATAATTTTAAGTCACCATTTGTTTCAGAAGAAGTCATATTTGTGGATGGGATGCTATGAGCACTACTTCCAGAAAAGTTTCTTTTGTCAAAGCCACCTCCTCTTTGCAAGGCTCCCATTTTTATTTTAAATGTGTTGTTTGCTTTGGTAGGTGAAGATGTAAGAGAAGTTCCTGAGGATTTATCCTTGGAGGCCTCAGCAGTTACAAATTTATAATTTTTGTTTGCAGGGAAATTTTGAGTCTTAAACACACTGGGGAGCTTCTGGAGTTCCATATAGTATTTGTAACGTAACTCCTGTAATTACAGGAAAAAAAAGAATAAAAACACCACATTATCTAATACAGCACTTGTGGATTCAGAGTTTATAAAACTCAGGTATACCTAAGACTGAAGAAAAGTTTTCCTGTATTCTAGAGAATTTATAATGTATTTTTCCATTGGTACTGGAAGGCAACAGGACACAAGTCATCACAGAAGTGCTTTAAAGACAATTGAAGAAGATACATATAGAACCCTGATGACAAAGTAGGTTTTGAAAGAGAAGACTATGGAAAACTATATTTAAAGTCACTATCAAAACAAAAAATAGGCAAAAATCCTAACTTAGATATTAAGCAACAAATTCGCAATCCAAGTCTCATGAAAAATAGCCATCTGAAATTAAGTTAGAAGGTGGGGTTCTTGTTCTTTTTTGTTATTATATATAATTACATTCTTAATGCAACAGAAAATATATATTTTCCAAAATAATGCAGAAAAAAACTTCTATATTAAAAAAACCTAAGCAACATTTTAATTCAATCATCTGCCACTGGTATTCTCAGAATATGCATAATGTGATTCACTGCCACAGCCATGCTTCACTAACTAACTGGAATAATTCTGTACAGAACAATACTCAGCCACCCACATGGAGCTGCTACTAAGTTAAAAAAAAATTAAAAATCTAGTTGTATAACTACGTAATTCAAAATGAAACAAATAGAGACTTAATTCAGTTTCACGTCAAATTATTATATGGTCTTACAAAATAGAACTCTATTCTATAGAAAACAGAATACAGGCACATGACTTCCCCTTCAAATATTCACCAGGGAAGCTTTTTCAGAATAGAAAGCTACAGATGTGACTCAAAAAGCTACACTAAATATAAAAGTAAATATTTGAAGTCAGTAGTAAGATTAAGCTTCAGCTTTCTAAATGCAAAAAAAGGTAAAATTCTGACAGTTTTAATACCTAGTCAGATTTCATTCTAGAATTGGAAGGATTTCCTCAGATTTCTACTGAGGAAACTGAAAAACATGTTAAAAGCTTATTTAGAACGTTGCATCACAACAGATAGTAACTTAGCCATACTTACAACTGATGTTCAATCATACCTCATGGCTCATATTTCGAAATTCTGACATTTCTGATATTGACATAAAGCGAGTAGGGGTCCTACCACCGTCTGCTTCATCCTGTCCTGCTACAGGCTGAAAAATATTTTTCAGCAGACATTATATTTCATTTTGGTAAGCCAAAACAGACAAAATAGTACCATGCTGAAGACCACATAGCCAATAACTTACAAGAAATGTGTTGGGTATATTCTTCTGATCCTGCCACTGCTTTATGGTATCTTTAAATAGAGTTGAGCTCTTGTTTCCTTCATAAGGCAGCTCTATTAGAAAGAACATAAAGCAATGGACAATATATTAAGTATAGAAAACACTGAAAGGTTCCTGTGCAGCTAAACAGATTCCATTTAAGAACAAAAATATAGTGCCCTAAATGAGACCCTAGCCCTTGTTGAATTTTCTGTGATACACATTTTCTTAAATGCTGGAAATGCCTGGCCTTACAGAAACAGGCCTTACCTCCTCCTGTGAGGTAAAGGCACTTAATGTAAGCACAGCCAACATTAGCATGACATACTACAACAAACACCCATCTGGTTCACAACAACACACTTCTGTCAGTGGCACTATTGGCTGGCTATGAAAAGTATGGGACTACAGATTCCAAAAATACAGCCTAGGAACTTCCAAGAGAAAGCACATTCATAAAACACATTTAAAAACCCCTCATGAATTTATCATTCATTTAATTTTCTCAGATGCTTTCTTGCATGGGTTTGCCATGTAGATTGTTTATTAGCAATTGGTTCCTCAAGTTTCTAGACTTCCCAAATGTTGTCTTAAGTCCTTCTTCCCCACCTTGAACAATGCCTGCATCAACAGGTGTTAATTCCAATGCTAAGATTTCATTAACCACAGACTTGATATCTATCTTCTTTGGTATATACACTGGTGATTTTTCCCAGCTGGATGCTATATTCATCACATCAAGCTGAGTTTTCATTCTGGAAAAAGAAAAAAAAAAACCAAAAAAAACACAACCAAAAAGGAACCAACTTAAATGTTTTTCTTCATGCTTGTGTGCTAGCTAAATTATACCTGCCTAATATTCTCTACATTTTTTTTTCTTAGAACTTGTTCATTTAAATTAGGTTTTATAAACAGTGAAAACTGCAAGAAGTAGTGCTGGTAGGTGAGCAAAAAATTAGCCCCTCCACTTTCCTTAGTATACATCACCTGAATCTAAATTACGCTCCTTCTTCAGAGGGCATTGCTAATGTTAGTCTGAAACACAATATATTTTAAAGAACTTCATTTCCAATATTCTTTCTTAAAAACAGGTTAAAAAAATTTAAGAAATGTAATTAAGAAACCCTTAGAAAATATTACATGGTATGTGCACTACCAACACAGAAACAAAGATTCTGCAGTGTCTCCACACACTCTCTTACACTGAAAGATTTCTGTAAAAGCTTCAAGCATGCTTCAGTGGTCCTGAGTTTAAGTAAGATATCTGAAAATATCCAATCTCCAAGTATTAATGGATTTCTATATTTGCTTTTTATTAGGGGGATAGTTCAAAAGCTTGGTTATCTCTAATCCTAGATAGTATGTCACGCAAATTCTTTACGCATTTCCTAAAATTTGGAATATTGGGCATCCAAAAATCTGAAAGTATTATAATCTCTTAATTACTCAATATTATTTTCATTTTAAATTCCTTATCTTATGATATCCAATGTAGCTATTTTTTTAATCTTAAAAATCTAAAAGAAAACTAAGGAACTAACAAAACATGAAAAAATATACCTTGTATTCAAGCCACAGGCAACCTATAAATAAAACAAGAATTTGTAAGATGAGCATTTCTCCAAGTATGAGGAAGTTATTGCTTCATCAAAACACTTGAGAAACTGAAGTGCCTATCTTCACTTCACAGAACTATAGAAAATAAAGTTGTTAACATTAAAAAACCAACCAACTAAACCCCAACCTAAACAAGTATGTCTGTGACAACCATTTTTCTTGTAATATTTTGTGATAAATACAAAAAGAACTCTTTAAGAGCTAAATGAAGGCATTCAAATCATGGTCCATATGGTCACCTGATGAGTTTCAGAAATTGAGATACTCGTAAACATTCAAATGAAGGACTATTTTGTATTTCTTGGAGAGGCAAGCCTCTGCTATGTGCTCTCAATATGCTAGTATACTATTAAAAAAAGCTGTCTTTAGTTTTAATTCTGGCAGATAATGGTGGTAAGAAGTGCACTGTGGTCACACGAGACTTTCCAAAGAATGCGTAATGAGAAGTAAAAAACCTGACTGGATTAGAGCTGCTTCCCTATAAAAACCCGGTGATGTCACTGTACTGCATCTTTACACAACAAAACCAATGTACTGTTACTGTTAGCAGGGAGGTGCTAAGTTAAGAGAAAGAAAACAAATAACAGAAAAAGGAAGTAGATGAACAGGAGGAAAAAGATGAGGAAGGTAAGAAGGAACCACAGACAAAAGAGGAGGAGGAACAGAAGGAACAGTTAGAATACAAAGCAAACCAGGAGACATAGGAGGAAGAAGATGAAAACAGGATGGGAAGTGACAAGAAAAGAGGGGGAGGAGGAACAACAGGAAGAAAAGGAGGAAGTTGAGAAAGAGAAATGTGGCAGTGATTAGTGACATACTAATCACCGGAATGACAATATTTCTTCCAAAAGTGGGAGTTGCTTTTACTTCAAGTAAAAGTTAAATTTTCCTTTGCAGGTTGTTATCAGACACTTAGTCAAAAATCTCTATTTTCTTAGCGCCCCATTTATTTGGGGGCACCAAAGGACCCATAGCAGAAATCACCAATATTCTGTTTCTTAGGAAAGCAAACAGTAAAAAAATCACTAAGAAGCTGCATATAAAACTTTTCCAAGCTTTTCTAAAAATGAAAGACATTGTTATAAAAAAGTATATCGTATTAAGTAATTTTAATCTATGTTTTTCATTTGTTGACTGCTTTTCCTGGTTGATTATAATCATCATCTACAATACAGCAGGCTCTATTTGAGTACTTTATACAACTGATATTAAAAACAAAAGGCCATCACCTCCAGGAAACACTGAGGATCACACTCATGGACAAGCTTTTCACAATCCTTCAAAAAATTCTCAATGGTCTTCTTGTTAGTTTCTTTCATTTTCTTCCAAATTTGAAATTCTTTCTCTTTTTTATCTCTTTGATCTTCTAGTAATTGCTGTTTTTTCATTTCTAGAGTTTTGAAAATTTCTCCAAATTTCATCTCAATTATCTCTGTATCACTTTTCAGCATCATCTAGAAGCGTGAGAACACAAGAACAAATGCAAATGAAATAGCAATGTCTACACAGAGTCACTTCTCTTAGAAAGCTCAGAGCACATCTATGCCACAAAGAGCACCTGTATGCTCCAGGCTGTGAATAAACTATCATGAGAAGAGAAACAAAGACACACACACACAGAATATCCAGTATTTGTAACTCACATCTGCATCATTTGGTCCTTTTGAGATCTCATTTACCAGCTTCTCATTTATTATCCTCATTTGTTTCAGAGTGCTAAAGAAGGTTAACTGCAAGACAATTGAAACACTTATTACAACTTTATCCATTCCATAAAATAAATACATTTCAGTACTTATCTAGAATCAGACCAAGACAAACAAGGAGCTACTGGAGAGGGTCCAGTGGATGACCACAAGGATGATCAGGGCTCTGAAGCATCTCTTTTTATGAGGAGAGACTGCAGGAACTGGGCCTGTTTAGTTTGGAGAAGACTGAAAGGAGATCTCATTGACAAATATAAATATCTCAAAGGCAGGTGCCAAAAGGAGGGTGCCAGACTCTTTTCAGTGGGCATCACTGAAAAGACAGGACAAGGAGCACTGGCCATAAACTAAACCACAAGACATTTCATCCCAGCGTGAGGAAGAACTCCTTTACACTGTGGGTGGGAGAGCACTGCGACAGGCTGCCTACAGAGGCTGTGGAGTCTCCTTCTCTGGAGGCATTCAAACCCCACCTGGTCACAATTCTGCATCCCTTGCTCCAGATGAATCTGCCTTGGCAGGGGTTTGGACTGGATGATATCCTGAGGTTCCTTCCTACCCCATCAATTCTGTGATATTCTGAACAATATAGTAAAAAAGCTTGTGATTCAAAACATCACTTAACATTTAATGCTTTCCTGGATCAGTACACAAACTTTCTTCCTCCGTTTCTCAAAGTAATGTTCTCAGGCTCACCTACAATGCATACTGATAGAATGACTACTTAATAGTTAAAAACATTGTTTTCCTCGGGCTTTTTTTAACACCTCTCCTCACACACATCTATCACAATATTAGTTTTAATGGTGTTATTCCTATTTGGCAAAAAACTGTGTGATACTCACTTTTTCTTTTTATGCCTCACATTGCTGAAACAGAAAGCTGTTCATAATCAAGATATTTGTTTGAGTTTAAACTAATATTATCACTGAGTCTCCCTCCTTTATTTCTCTACAGCATCACTATTTTACATTATGTAGTAGTATGTCTAGTGCAAAGGCTCTTTTCCCCTGGTTTTCCAAGTGACATACAATTGGTGATGGGAAAGGCAGGAGGAAAATCGGTGTAAAGGCAACTTTTGTCTTAAAGAATAGTCGATGCTGTATTTAAAGTTTTATACTTGTACTTTTTTTTGTCACTGCCCTGCAGTTGTTTCAATTGCTGCACAACAGAACTGCCACCCTGCACTCAATTCGCACAGGGCATGAAAAGCTTATCCTACCCAATTAGTCCCTATTTTGTTAAAAATCACAAGTCCTACAACCAGGCAACCAACCATGATGGCAGACAGTTGCCTTCTTATGCAAACTGTAAAGCATCTTGTTTATACATTTGTTATTACTCACCCAAACTATTTATCCCTAAATATATAATTATCTGTGACCCAAATTACCTATCGCCGCTAGAGAGCCTATAAACAAAACCTTCTGTGGGTGGGTTTTTTGGAGTTGTTAGACCTTCCTTTCTGACGAATATAAATATCTCAAAGGCAGGTGCCAAAAGGAGGGTGCCAGACCCTTCAGTGGGCACCACTGAAAAGACAGGACAAGGAGCACTGGCCATAAACTAAACCATAAGACATTTCATCCCAGCGTGAGGAAGAACTTCTTTAAACCGTGGGTGGGAGAGCACTGCGACAGGCTGCCTAGGGAGGCAGGAGAAACAACAAAACCAAACACCAACACCCCTACCCACCAAATCAAACCAAAAAACTCGGCACCACCTCAAAATGAACTGTGCAGGTCCTTCGGTAACTGGGTTCAGATATGTCGCTACTGTAACACGGCCTGGTCGCCCGTGTGCGTTGGAAACGGACAACCGGCAGTCCACAAACAACTTTTTACTAAAAGTAAAAATTCGACACCACCCCACAGCAGCACAAGCCCTCTGCCTCTCTCCTGCCCACCGTGCCGCGGCTTTTCCTGTGTTTCTGAGTAAAACAACCTGTACCCGGTGGGATCTCCGGCCCCACCTCCCAGCCAGGCCAAGCCCCTGGAGCGGGCGGGGAGCGCCGCGCTTACTTTTTCTTCCTGGTACACGGTGTCGATGATGTTGACAGAGTGGAAGATGCCCTGGTGCTCCTCGGAGACGCACTGCCCGCAGCCCGCCTGCCGGCACATGCGGCAGTAGAGCTGCACCGGCCGGTTCGGGTGTTTGTGGCAGCTCCCCCCGAAGGCCTGCGGGG